>KN894435.1:12576-52713 GCA_000934455.1 Apostichopus parvimensis
TATATACATTAGTGAGAGAGGAAAAATGGAAACGTCAAAAATGGAGTTGTCGGTGTAAGGGGTAAGCTGAGGCGCACGCCCCTTCCGAAATCCTCAATCCGTCACTGGCTACCCTGTGTATATAATAGGGATCAGAGCTGTAATTATGACTGTTCCTCTTTCTCTTCCCGGTGTCTTGACGTTTTTCTTCTACTCTCTCCCTCCTTTTCTCCTTTTTTCTCTCCTTCTTTTCCCTTCCTTCCTCTCCTTCCTCCTCTTCCCCCCTCCTCTTTTTCTTTTTTCCTCTTTTTCTTACCCGGGGGGCGCGCGCCCCCAACGCCCCCCCCCTGGATACGCGCCTGATATGAATCATGAGACTGAAGTGTTGAAGGGACCCTCCATGCTAGGCCGACCCAACAGTTAATTAGACCTACAGTTACTGAGACCAACAGTTATATGTATACAGCAATGCATGCTAGTTCGACAGTAAAATACTTAAGTCTAGTAGGCCCTAATTTTTACTAGGCCTAATTTAGTACTACAAGACCCAGTACTATTACTAGTATAAAGGCTTTATAATTGACGAACCTTCAAATATTACTAGCAATGATACAGCAGGCAACCTAAACTTTTTGCAGACAAGCAGAGTTCCATATTTCATGAATCCATTTCAGCTACTGTACATGTATGTGCTGTCCAAATTATGGTTTTTTTTTTTTAAGCTTTTAACACCCCCCCCCAGTTTTGCATGTTTTTTTGCATTTTGAAATCTTAATCCCTAAAATTAACCAAAATTAACTCAATATGATAACACTGCTCTCTGGGACCTGACCTGTCTGAGCTTAGACTAAGGCTCAGACTGAGCATAGCAAACAGCATCCAAAGTAAATGGATGTATACTTAGGCCTACACTACAGTTAGCAATTTCATGTGTCAATTTAGGGGTATGTATGTATGTATTTTAGATCCTCCTGCAAGCAGGAACTCGCGAAGAAGTCATCATTGGCTTATCAAAGCCGCAAGCTGACCGAAGTCAGTCTCTTAGATTCATATTTAACGTCCATGGTTATGAATTGTCAATTGTCAACAACTCTGTAACTGGACGACATACATTAATCTTGGAAGTTGGAGGTATGAAAGAACTTGACATGACATACAAGTTTGTGGTCAAATTCTGCTCAATTGTACGGGTCGTAAGCGCAGAACCATAAATATTTTGAGATCATTATATTTCTGAGGAACTACACATATGAAAAACGCATATAGTTGAGTGAGTTGGATTTTCCTTGTAGACATCGTTGTTCATATGAGCCCACCATGCTACTAGACCTAGTAATAGTACTTCGCATAACTGGTTCAACCTGCGCTAAAGAATGTGGAAGGCTCCCACTTCATTAGGTTTCGTTGCTTACTTCATTTGTTTGTCACAGGCAAAATCTGTTTACTTACACATTATTGAACTTGAACAGATCGTCACAGGTAAATGGCCGAATAGTCGTCATTGTTGTTCTAAGAGCAGTCGATTAACTTAGTCAGATTATAGCCCGGTGGGGCCACGGTCAAATCGAAAACAGCTTTTCGTTTGTGCACTGTACTTATGTTGTACTTCATAAACAAAGAGTAACAGCACTACACCACTACACACTATACGACACGTGCCTGTTATTTCGTTCAATTGTTGCAAGGACCCTTCCTGCGTTACGCGTTGTAGCTGCACACACAATCCCAACTTTACTGTCCCAGAGAAGTCGGAACTACATTGTTAGTTACTACTTAGGCTAGCTCAGGTATAAGGCCCTACTGAAGACTGGAGTGAGGCTGAGGGTAAGAAGACATGTTGAGTGAAGTTAAAAGCACAATTAAGGTAGCGATTATTTTTATTATATAATTACTATATGTTTAGAACTTGATTGGGCATATTTGGCCTAACTCTTGTCCTAAGGCTATTGTAATATTAGTAACTTAAAAGGTTTGCACAGTCCTACACTGACGTGTGCTACAGCAGCGTAACTTATAATGGTTTGTAGAGTACAGTCAGTACATGCTACAATAAAAGCACACTAGGCTATGAATAAGTACTACTAGGCCACAAACTAGGCACAAAAGCTGTTGAAATCAAGACCAGCTTAGTATTAGGGCTAAGCACATGTAAAAACCGTGCAATTTCTATTTGCCATCTTATTTTTCAATACTAGACCTAGGCTAGGACTACATGTTGTTTACAAAGTTTACATAGGCCTACCCTCGTGCTACAACGTTCAAGAGTTTCAATTTCTCTGTTACTGTTAGTAAGCATTGCGGTAATAACAATTTAGACAAAAAGTAAAAGAAATTAATTCACATTGATCAGTGAAGTCATCATTGCCCAAAGTTTGTTCTGTCATAACTTACTTGTCTCTGCTCAATTGTCATCTGTTTGTGTCCAAAACATGAAGAAATAACCTTTAGCTACTGTATGTTCATTGTTCTTTCAAATTGATAAGTGTTCCCAATTGCTTACCCCAACAGGTGATTTAAAAAAAACCTTGACACAAATAAAGATATCCAACATGGCTGCAGATCAACGCCTTCAATTCATTATACCAAACAAAACACCGATTGTGCCATTAGAATGTTCCACAGCCTTTCAAAAACTGTCAGACAAGGAAAAGAAGTATGCTCATTACCTCAGCCAGGCAGGATGGGCTGGAGGACTCATTTGTTTGTTGCAGACAAGTCCAGAATCTCCACTCATCTTTTCGCTTGTGTTAAAACTATTCAAAGCAGAATCCACTGAAGATCTACAAAAGAAAGCCATAGAAAAGGTTGCAGGACTTAGTGCAGAGGAGTTCCAGGTTTGTCTTTATATGCAAGTTTCACTTTTTTGAAACACCAATTGAGACCACAGATTTTCTCTATCTTCTTGGTTGTGCAGAATATGATATACTGTTCAGGAAGCAGAATGAATCATTCAAGTGGATGATGTATGTATGTTCCACAGTTTGATGAGTTGGCCATTTATCGGATAATTCATATCACACACAGTATTCATGATAGTTTACGGTTTGTATTTCTTCACCTTTCTTGATATCCATCTCTTACTGTATGATACCAATGGACAAATTACAGTATATGAGCAATGACAGTGGGTTTACTATACAGTACTTTCCAAACATCTGAGGCCACCCTTCTCATATTTATGCTTTTCACATCCTCTATGTTTGTGGTTTTTTCTTACTTTCAGGCTTTTCTGATGTACTGTTCTGCATTTTTATCCAACTTTGGTAATTACAAATCTTTTGGTGATACCAAGTTTGTCCCAGATATCTCACAGGTAATGATGGTTTACATTCTTGAAAGAATTAACTTGCAGCATTGTGGGGCTTGAGAATCAGTCTTAGTGGTTGGTGACATGCATACTATTTATGGTGTTATTTAATCCCCTGCCCCATCCTGCTCCCTCCCCCCCTCTCCCCCAAAGGATGATGATGTTGATTGGACAATAACATATTAGTTTTACTATCCAACATGTTGTATCTTGTGGAGAATCTGACAAAATCAACACTTCTATTAAATGTTTGTTAAGAATAATCAAGGTTTCCATTTTAATCAAGTTTCAGTTTAACCACATTGGTGTGACAGCTGCGATCATTATTGAAAGCTATAGTAGGACATGGCTTGGAATTATAAACCAGAAACAAGCATTTTGGACCTGGGAGCTACAGGGAATAGACCCATTTATGTCCTATAGCAACTTCTACATACTCCATTTTGTTTTTCAGATGGGGGGGAGGTGGGAGTTGCAAGGAATAGACTTGTTTATGTCCTATAACAACTTGTATATACTCCATTTTGTATTTTAGATGAGGGGGGGTGGGGGTGAAAGCTGCAGGGAACAGACCCATTTATGTCCTATAACAACTTCTACATACTCCATTTTGTTTTTCAGATAAGGGGGGAGGGAGGTGGGAGCTGCAGGGAATGACCCATTTATGTCATTTATCAGCTTGTACATACTCCCTTTTTTTTATACGAGGGGTGGGGGGTTAGGGGGGGGCTGTTGGTGGATGCGAGAGGTGAGGTGTGAGGAAAACAGCACTGTGGGAATTTACCATATTTTTTTTTCTTCACTTTTTGTACACCATTTTTCCAGGAAAAGCTTGAGGCGATTGTAATGTGCAGTAAGGCCCACTCAGTAGACCCAAGTGGTGTTGATGAATTGTGGAATCTAGTGAAGGTGCAGATCTTTTCCCTCGAAGCAAAAGTTCAACAACTTGGACTGGCTGAAAAGGTAGAGAAACAAATTAACAAAATTTATATGTTGTTATCATTACATGGCATTAGCTGTTCACTGGATTCCATATTATATTTAACCTTTAACTTTCATGTAAAGGATATTCCCAGTTTGTTTATTTGCAAAGCTATGGGTGGATTTAGGTCATGAGTTTCCTGTTACCAGGTAGGACTAGTTTACTAGGTCTTGGCGGTACAATAGATTTTGAGAGTTTAAGGTACTCCTCATCACATGTCTATGTGAATGGCTTCTCTAGATAGAAAATGGCATTATAACGAATTGTTGTAGTTATTAAAACATAGAACATCTTGAGGTAATAGAATATTGGTACCATTATTACCAAAAGACTACTTGTCTTTCATTAGTGACAGGAAAGACTGAAAATAATTCCTTATGGAAGCAAAATGATTTTATAGGAGAAAAGGTAGTAATTGAAAACAAGAAGCAATAAGCTGTTGCAGAAAGAGGGTTGGGAGGGGGTATTTTGAAACATATCACTTTGATTTGCTTGTTTTATGTATTTTCTGCCTTTGGCTTTCTTTTTGTTCTCAAGGGTTTGACAACCTACTTCTCATCCAACTGTACCGAAGCTGATGCGGAAATTGCTAAAACATTTATGAATGAAAAGGTGAGCATAGCCTGCATTTGTTATAAAGGCTCCATTAGGCAGTTTTCTCAATATACAGGTAGGAAAAGTGGGGGGGGGGATGTTGTTTGTCAATAAATATGCTTATTATCTATTTATCTAGCACAAACCTTTAAAGCAACTCCTTGAAGACACAATTTACCTCCTATTCCTATTCCTAAAATGTGGAATATCCCTTTGCCCATCCCTCACTCCCTTGACAGTAAATCAGTAAATAAGAAAAATTACTTATAATAACTCATGCTACAGTACAATTCATTTTTTTTTCATGGATGTTATTATGCAATGTTCACAGAAAATCCAGGCTTACAACACAAGATTGTTCAAGACGGCTGAAAATGGCAAGACAACCTATGAAATACGTCTGGCTTCGTCTGAACTCGGAGGTAAGAGTAACTTTACTTTCTAGTATGATCACTCCAAACCTCGTGTTTGTTTTTAGTCGTCAATTTACAGGTAACAGTGTTTTTTTTCCAGTTCATCCACATCGTATCACTCTCTGATAATATTCTTTAAGCTTGTCTCCGCTGTTGTATTATATTGCTGTGACATCGACTCTCAGTGAGTCTGTATAGTTTCTTGCACTTTTACTCACTTTCAAGGATTTGACATTCCTTACACCTGCTCTGTGCATTTTGGCAATCTAGTATCGATGTCGGTGTGAAAGTACTCACATTTGGGCTTATATAGCCTTGTACTCATAATAATTGGAATTTTAATTGTACCCATACTCATCCTGTTGTACTTGTACCACCAGGCCTCTAAATTCAGGAAGATGTCAGTGGTTTTTTCATTTGCTGGTAGGAACAAAGGGCACTGGCAGTTTTCTGCCAGTGGAAGTTATTGTTGCTCTTTCATTACTTGAAGGAAAATGCAAGGGGTGATTTAAATTTGGCCAGGGGTATTTTTTTATGCACTGTCTGTTTTTTTCTTTGCAAGTGGCTAAAAATGTTTAATTCATTGTGTGACTACATACAGTAGCTGCTTTAATGTTTGAATTCATACTGTAAAAACCTGGCATAAGTCCATGTGATGACCGACAACATCCTACTCGAGTGATATAATTTCGGGTTAAATTTCTCTTTCCTGTTTTTACCTTTCACTGAAGCTTGCAATACATGGGTTAAATTTCAGAAAAGTATTATTTTTGCACTTGTCTGTACATATATCTTTCTTCCCTTTTACTTCCCTTCATAATCATAGATGAGCAAAAAGATTTGAATCTTGGCAAACATGAACATGACAATGTGACCTTCGTTGTGAGCCGTGGTGACTATGCACCCCTCATGGTGCAGGTGGTCGATAATTTGAAGAAAGCAAAGGTATCCAGAAATATTTCTCTTTTTTTTCTAAATAGGAAGCAAACCTAGAAATTGAGGTCTTTAATGGGAGGTTATGAGAACTTAACAAATGAACTTGACATTATTTACCTCACATTAAGAAGACAGTTTTAATAGCTATGTAGCTTCCCATAGTGTATGTTGTTTGTTATTTGTCATATTATCATGTACTACTAGGATATTTCAACAAGCATTTACCAACATAAAGTTGATTTCTTTTCTAGCTGATACTTCCAAACCACAAGCTAGAAGTGAAAATGAACAACTTTTTGTTTTTCAAGGAATTTGTTGTTGTGACACTGCATTTTGCAAGGATACATATATATCTATAGGTCTGTACAAGTACATGTATTTTAGTTGATTTATTTATATATTTACTTATTTATTTATTTGTTTACTTACTTATTTTTATAGGAATTTGCAGCTAATACTAATGAAGAAAAGATGTTGGAAGGTTACATCAACAGTTTCAGCTCTGGTTCAGTCGAGGAACATATGGAAGGTTCACGTTACTGGATTCGAGACACTGGACCAATCGTTGAGGGGTAATGATAATAATATTATTTAACTTTAATGACTCAATCAACTGGAGTAGTCCACTTATCTTTGAGGGGTAGTAATAATATTATTTAACGTTAATGACTCAATCAACTGGAGTAGTCCACTAATCCATAGCAGTCTGTGTCTCCTTACAGTCATTACTCTGTATGAAAATGGAACTCATCTCCCTGAATAGTTCTTCAATGTGAAATATTTTTGCAAAATGTTTGCGAATATAGAAAGCTGCCCTGGAACCTTCATTAACATCAATCTCAAGGCTGTTTATGTAGCAACTTGCATTGATCTTCATCAATTTATGTTTCTATTCAATACCAACTCAGGCCTTCAGAATTCAGCTATTTCCTGGCTAATTGCCAGTAGATTTTGACATTAGAAAAGAAGACACTGTCAGTTTCTTGCAAGTAGAAATTAAGAACAAAAAATCACATCGTAACTTGGTTATTAATCGTCAGGCAAAGAATCAACATGTTTTCCTTACCTAACATAAGCGCTATATAAGTGCTTATTATCAGCAGATATTATTGGGCTGCTCTCAAATGCCTAAACAGTAACGGACGTGTGGTACTTGAGAAACAATGCCAGTGAGAAAAAATTGATTTTAGCCAGAAGATGTTTTAATGGCTAAAGTTGTGAGATTCTAGCCTGTAACCTCTCATCACAATGCAGTTAGCAGGGAATGATTCAGTGTTGAGTTTCTCAAGTAGTAGATTTGGGGTTAGGCTTCTATCTCATACATGACTGAAAGTACTATGGTTCTATACACAAAACTGCTACCTATATTTGCATCTGTGTAGCAATTTTGGCTGTTTTGCTATGCGCTGCTACAAGGGTTTTCAATTAATTATTTTCGAGGTCAGACTCCAGAGAGAAAAGTTGCTTGGAGCAAACGGCCAGACAGAACACATTTCACTATAGCAAGATGGACAGATATGCAGGCCAGGATGGCAGAGTGCTCGAACGTTAGGCCTTGAAACCCTTCAGAAGACCCTATTAGTACAAGATTGTGGCCCTATTGTTTTCTAAGTTGGCCAGATTGAAGCCTTCTTCAGACCAGGTTGGGCCTGCAATTGGCCCTTATAAGAACCTCTACTCTACCAGATAAAACCATTCCATGCATAGCTTGACGAGTCAATATTAATTGAAATAATGAATGAGTAAGGAACATTGACATTTTTAATTTACTATGTGGCTATAGTGATATGCAGAAAAAGTGTTCTGTGAGTAATTCTGAATGAGTGTGGCATTACTACATCAGAGGTTATATTTATCTTGCATACTTTCTTCTCAGGTATATTGGTTTCATCGAGTCTTATCGAGATCCATTTGGTGTCAGGGGTGAATGGGAAGGTAAGAATACTACTGCCGAGAAACACTGACAGATATAAGCATATTCAATGATTTAGAGTTTCAATTGCTCAACTAGTGTTTTCATATAACCTGATAGAAAATACAAGTTTTCATCTTCCTGTGCTGTATTGGATTTTCATGATATTCTTTTTAACCTATGTTTAGGTGACCAGCTGATTCCCATCAGATATACATGTAATGATTCCATCACAACACTCTGTAGTATTCCTGTGGGGTATATATTCTCATATAAGCTAGTAACAAACCTGTTTGCCTTTCACCCAATTATGAACACCCTCGCTAGGAAATATCCATAGGGAATGTGTCTTCTTTGATAAGGATATATGCCTAGGAAGTCTGTTCTTCTGTTCATGGGAATTGTACTTTCTATAGCTTATTTGCCTTAAAATTAAGCCTAGCTGTGATAATAATGTGTGCATATTTGATGATGTTTTATTTATTCATGCAAACCTGAGGGGGGTATCATATAGCTGCATGGATATGTCTTCACAAGTTGGTCAGCACCTGTTTATTCAAGCAAATTCTGCCGAACACAACATCAAGGAAACAACATGTAGTTCAACAGCCAAGGTCGGCTAGTTTCATGCCATGACATTTTGAATATTTATTTTTGATGTTAGGACTTCTCTGACTAAAGTGTTCTTTCGTTATCTGTCTTTCAGGATTCGTGGCAATCGTTAACAAAGAGATGAGTGCCAAGTTTGGATCTCTGGTCGAGAATGCAGAGTCTTTCCTACCCCTGCTTCCCTGGCCGGAGGAATACGAGAAGGACACATTCCTCCGACCGGACTTCACATCTCTGGAAGTCCTCAGTTTTGCATCCTCTGGGATACCAGCTGGTATCAACATTCCAAATTGTTAGTGCTGAATCATTCAAATTTACTTTACTTATATTACTCTATATATACTTTGTTATTGTACAGGAGAAGCAAAGACAACTATCACCTTTACTTTGATATGATAAATAATACATATGATGAACAAGCTCCCTATACAGCTAAGAAATTCTTGTTCTGTTTGAGAGATATAATGGTTTAGA
Source organism: Apostichopus parvimensis (assembly GCA_000934455.1). Taxonomy (NCBI): domain Eukaryota; kingdom Metazoa; phylum Echinodermata; class Holothuroidea; order Aspidochirotida; family Stichopodidae; genus Apostichopus; species Apostichopus parvimensis. The sequence goes on from KN894435.1 coordinate 21,783, forward strand.
AAGTCACTATTTGCAGAGCTTCCATCTCACCAGTGTGTTATATCCTAAAGTCATCTTGAGGTGAAAATGTCTTGCTTTTATTACATTGTTTTTTCCTTGCAAATATTTCCTGACAAGGCCAGTATTGCCAATTGGATTTATGATAACAATTTCTAAAAGCGTTGGCAATGATCAACTCCATCACAAAAAATTAATAAGTAAAACAATGGAAAACATTCAAAATTCGAGGATGAGTGTCTAAAAGTCTTTCCTATAGTATATGAAGAAACATTTAATACTGCATGAAGCATTCCACTACAAACACTAACCAATGGTGATATAACTTTCTTTGGCCATCATGTGTAGTATAAAATAATCACACAATCATGACAATTTATTTTTTACCACATTTTGACTCCTTTATGAAGATGGGCAAATGGGAAAAAAAAGAAAAGAAATGTCAAATAAACTTCAAGTCTCCCTGCCTCTGTTTATCAACGATTCATTTTCATGAAATATCATTTTTCGGAAAGGTATTCCAGATATTTCCCCCCCCCCCCCCCCCCCCCTGGAATCTCTCTAGATCTTGAGCAATGTTTTGCTGATTTTCTTGTCAAGATTTCCTATTGATATCATCCTTTCAGACGATGCCATTCGTCAAAACGAAGGGTTCAAGAATGTTTCCCTGGGAAATGTTTTGGCCGGACACAGCACAGATCAAGTTGTTACATTCCTAGAGAAGAGTGATATGGTAAAGTTGTTTCCCTATGTTATGTAGCATATTATCTTTATACATTAAGTTATCTATATCTTTGCTTTGCCTGTTTATTAACTGACATTTGTAGAGTATTAATAGTGGTTTTGTTTGCTTTAATGATGATATTTTGTGATTGCAAAGATTGGGGGGGGTAGGAGGGGTATTTTGGGGGACATCAATATTTGTTCAGATTGTCACCGCACTGTCTCGCCAATTACCTTCACTGGAAATATTTTGAATATTGCTATGTAATAATATTGGCTGGACAAACTTTGGACCCGAACAAACCTAGGACGACCCACCATTTACAGTAGATGTTTTGTGAGATGGCAATGAGTTATTTAGTCAACAAGTGTACCACATTTTCTCCATTTTGATATCGTTCATCGTCTATGCTGAAGTCATATTTCCTCATAGAAATTGAGCAAAGTGGTCTTGAAGAACACACAACCCCCTCAAACAGTTTATAACTTTGGTGACAGTTTGCTAACTCTCCTTCTTCGATCTCTGACTTTGTTATGTAGGAATTGTACACTAAAATGAAGACGCCGTCATTTGAAGTGCAGGTCGGGCTCCATGAGCTACTGGGACATGGCAGTGGAAAACTTTTCATGAAGAAGGAAGATGGGACTTTTAATTTCAACAAAGATGGAGTCGTTCACCCTGAAACAAAAGAAAAAGTAAGTTTTGTGTTTAGGATGGCATCTAATGTGTGTATCATGAATAATTTCAGGGGGCTCTCAACCCCCCACCCCTTCCCTCCACCTCCAATAGCAGAAAGAATTTACAAAAGACAACTTATTGTACAGTTCGTAAATATGAAACATGTATATGTGGTAAAATCAAAACAGTTGAAAATTCTTCAATATTGTTTCAAAAGTGGTCAAGTTCTCAAAGGGGAGGGGATACCCCTCCCATTGGCTACATAACATTGTAGCCCCTCTGGAACAAAATGGTGGTTTTGCCCTCCCCTACCCCCCACTTGCTAATACAATGATGATAATTTCAGTGTTTGAATACTATGCTCCACTTCAGGATGGAAAGTGGAGATATGCTAGACGGATGTCGTTGGTTATAGTTTAAAAAAAAAAATTAACATCCCATGGTTGTTACTCTCATGTTGAGTTAAAACCAATGTTGTCACGGTTCATAACCCGAGTCACTAACAATTAAAAGCGACATGACTGGAACAAGTTCATCAGAAGTTTGCCCCATGGACATAATGTAGTGACTCAAGTCCATGGCTCAACCCTCTAGTCTGGAAATTAGTTGGAACGAACTTGACTTCTCCTTAAAAATGAAGAAGCTCATTATGACCCTGCTTGGAAATGTTAAATTGGCTGTTGAGAAGGTTTTTACTTTTAGTAAATGAGACCTTTAGTATTTTGACTGACACTGTCGATACCGTTCACAAGGTTTCATTTTGTTCCACCGTCTAGGTCTCATCGTGGTATCTGCCGGGAGAGACCTGGGACTCCAAGTTCCCCGTCATCAGCTCATCCTACGAAGAATGCCGGGCAGAATGTGTAGGCATCTATCTGTGCACCTCCAGAGAAATATTGAAGTAAGTAGTCATGAAGTGACTTGTTTGCAGCTCTGGTCAAAGAAAATTAATCGTAACGTTCTTAGATGGGTGAAAGAAGATTTAACAGAGCATCTAGTCTTTAGCTTTCATCCCCTATAAAGAATATGCACACAGTCAACTTAAAAATTATCAGAAGAGCAGGTGGGGTTGTGGAGGGGGGGCAGTGAGGTACATTATCGGGAGTAGTACATTATAGATCACCTAGTTAATGATTTTGTTGCTGGTATTCCAACCTTTATTTTGAATAGTCTGAGTGGAAAAGTCTTTATCAGGAGGTGTTCTGTTATTAATATTTTAAAACCTCTAACCCCCCTCCCCCACCCCCATCCCCCATCCAGTTTTTCTTCTCGAGGCTTATGAGTTGTCTGGAGGACATTTCTGGATAATTTAATCAAATTGAAATTCTTTGTGCAGAATGAAAATATCTGTCTTTGCAAGGTAGGAATTCAGATCTTTTTTAGTTGCTGACTCTTGTGAGTTCCTGTTGGCCACTGTTATCAAGACCTTCAGCAATTAATATCGTTACCATGCTCAAATTGATTCTCATTCATTTTTCTCAATCCATCAGGATTTTCGGTCATGAAGGACAGGCTGCCTCAGACATCTTCTACATTAACTGGCTGAACATGGTTCGAGCTGGTGTATTAGGACTGGAATTTTACACCCCAAAAACAAACAGTTGGAGACAGGTACCTGTAATACAAGACTGAATGATAACTAGGCTTAACAATCTCTTTAAGAATACACAATGATATCGGCTAAGACGTTATGTCACCCCAGCTTGGTTTTACAAGGAATTAGGTTGTATTTTACATGTGTTTCCCACCATGGTGGCTTGCACTTGAATAATATTAATTGTAAATTGTTGTCAAATTAGTAATCTTTGAATCACTAGGTGAATGGAACATCCTGACAAAATATATATTTCATTGTGACATGACTTTCGTTTTTTGTTTGTACATCAAGGCTCAATTATGCTAGTCTAAGGAATCGTGTTAGAGGTATTATGTTTCAAGAATGAATAAACATATAAATAGTGAGAAGAAATGACAAGTTGAAAGTGTTTGAATATATCTGCGAATGCCGTATCACAACCATCATCATGCCTGCTTTGCTACCGTTCTTGAATGACCAGCTATAAACAATCGATTTAATTATTTTTCAACCGTAATTGTTTTGCTAGATTTTATGTATTGTTGTATCTATATCTGTAGGCACACATGCAAGCAAGGTTTGTCATTCTTAGAGTGCTTATGGAGGCAGGACAAGGACTGGTGACAATTGAGAGACTGACAGGTGAAGATGGCAAACCGGACGCGGTCGTAAAACTGGACAAGGAAAAGATTGAAACTGTCGGAAAAGAGGCCATCGGGAACTTCCTGAGGAAACTTCAGGTAGGAACTACTTCCACTCTTGTATCTGCTACACCATCCTGACTTTATTTCCATACCCAGTTTGTTGCAAAAACCCGTAAGAGTACATAAGATGAAGAAATGCATGCAATTCACATTGTTGCACCAAACTTTAATTTTGTTTCTTTATGAAAATGTCAACATTTTTATATGGTTGTAAGTTTCTGTAGGTGAAATTGATATATGTAAACTAAAATATAAAAACTGTCCAAGAAGGTACATATGGAGTTTGTGAAGGCAAAGCAGAAGAATTGAATACAAAGTGAATAACTATCAATCAAATTTGTATTCTTTGTCCGAGATATTTAATACTTTATTTATTTCCCCCCCCCCCCCCCTTGTTTGTCAATGAATTATTTTTGCAGGTTTACAAGTCAGTAGCAGACTACAAGACAGCCAAAGAGCTCTATGATAAATATTCTGCAGTGAACGACGATAGCCCAGAGAAATTCCTCTCTCTGAGGTCGATTGTCCTAGCAAGAAAGCAACCAAGGAGGATGTTTGTGCAAGTCAACACTTCAATCTCAGACGGTATGTGTCAAAATGAATCTCGAAAATTTATGCTTCACTTCAACTTTTGGACGGTATGTGTTGTAAGTCTCACAACTCATGATAAACGGTCCCCTTTCACTTTTGTATGGTATTTGTGTTAAGTATGTCCCACGAAAATGCTTAATGCTTTAAAAAAGGACTTAATAGTTAATACAACCCACAATTTTTGCTAAAATTCTATTGCCTCCAATTTGGAAGTATCTGTTTTGTATTTTACCATCACTCTGTATGGTGTTTCCGTGATTTACAGACCGTCAGTATTACCTCCAATTCCAGCTTGCTAAAATGTGCATAAACTATCTGATTTTACTTTGGTGGATATCATGACACTCCCAAAGTGTTCCCAAACATGGAGTCAATATTTTAAAATACATCTCTCTGAGAGGGAAGCTGGTAGGAAGTGGCCAAAGAAATATAGTTAAGGTTAGAGTGACTTAATGACTATATTTGGAAGGCAAACTTGATCAGCAAGTTACACAAACTTATTGTCTTGTAAACCGATCTGTCAGTCTGACTTCCTCTGCAAGTTTTATCTTCTCAGATTGTAGTTCACTAAACATGACTGGTGAGAAAGGAAGAGGAATTTTTGGAGTGAGAACCGGGGGGGGGGGGGTCATTTAATAAGTTGGAGCGGGGGTCAAACTTGTTATAGTTATGTTGTCGCTGTTGAACTGTAAACCAGCAAGACATTTCCCGTGGAATTATTTAATAAATGGAACAACGCAAGGCAAATGTGCTTGTGCACCAGGTATATTTCATCATAGAGTTGCCAATTCTCGTGATCAGTAATATTTCAAACTTGCTGAAAACAGAAACTACCTTTGGGACATATACAAAGAAATCTAAGATATATTTCTTTTGATATTACTTAAATGAAATGTTCGTTTGTAATTAAGTTCGGATTGCAGACTGGACATCTTTCTAGTCTCTATCGTTCTTATCTCTGAATGTGTGGCTTTTTTTGGCCCCCTTTTAGATGGAGATGTGACCATGACAGACTATGAAGCATCCACTGCTGGAATGATTCAGTCTTACGTTGAACGTTATTCTGGAACGGATTACGCTGAAATATTACACAAGCTGTGGAAGAAGGATTCTGCACATTTCAACTGAGGCAGCAGAAACTGTGTTGGTTCGGCTAGAAAGGTTTTGAAACAACTTGTTTCAAACCTTTTCAGCCGAACTCATTTGGCTAGAAATATAACTACAAACTGAAAACAGTGTCGTGCACAACACAACTTTTAAAGTTCCTATCTGTGTTTTTTTCAATGTAATAGAAGTCTCTTAAGCAGACAAAATGTGTTAAAAACACTATAAGTCTCAAGCACATGTTTAGAATCTTTGTGAGTTGGTACCGATTTGAGTAAATTGTTGTCCTGAGTTTATCTGGACAATGTGTCGAGTAGAATGTCAACAGATGTTTATATTTAAACTTGGGTAACCATATTCTAACCCCTCCTTGACGATAGCAAACATTATTGAAATTTTGTTAAAGTCTTCTTGATTCGTCATTCTCTATAAGTAAAAGATAAGGAGTATAAAGTTAGAAGTTAGAATTTAGGAAAATGGTAAACTTTTGATGATAGACATCAGCAGATAAGGTTTGAAAGGACCAAAGTTGAACATTCCATTCATCAAATTTCTCAGCTACATCCATGCATTGCATGCATCCTAAAATTAACTCTGTACACTTCAGTGTCAATTGGGAATTGTGTCACAAGAATTGATTTTCAATATTTTGTCCTTTTTGCACCATTTCTGTGGTTTTTATCCGACGTACCACAAAGTTCAGCAGTCAGTCATTTCATATTTTTTGCCCTCTTGAAATATGTATTGGTATATATATTGGGATAGTCTGGTACTAAGAATGGTCCATTTTGCAAGAGATTACCAAATTTTCATGTACATTTTGGTCAAGCAAGTGACATAAATGAAGTAAGGTTTAGTAAGGCAAGAGGAAGTGATTTTTGAATTTAAATGTCTTACTGTGTGGTTAGTTTTCATTTTGTAGGATTAAGTGGTAGTGGTGAATATGATTCATGCAAATAAAATTCTAGGAAAATTTAACTATTTCTTATATTTAACTTGTATAACTTTTCAAATTCACTTTTCATGTTCTTCATAGATCTGTCTTCAAAAAGGAAATGCCATTATCCAAAGTAAACTAATATATATGACTGTGGCAGGCCCTGTCAACTGTAAGAGATTTCAAAACTAGATCCATTTCCAATGATAAGTTCATTGTTCTATTTCAGAAGGGGAAGTAGTAAAATAACAATTTAAATAAGTGCAGAGTTTTAGTTAAACAAGTTTGACAATTGAGAATCGGCAATCTTCACTCCTGTAGAAAAACGTCATGAACCATTGTTGCTTATGGCATAATACAGGTATTTCGAAACATTGCAAAAATCTTTGAAAACAATCATCTTTTGGTTAGTAACTTACCTATCTCATAACCTACTTCACAATGTCTTACTCAGTCTAATTTCAGGTGTATTATGAGCTAAGGGCGATGGTCCAGCATATAACTTGTTTAGTTCGGTCCAATCTTTCTGTTATACACGTACGTTATACACTAACGTGTGACATATTATGTAGGTTTAATATCAAAACATGTTTTGATCGGTATTTATCTTTTAACTTTACAGTTTGGCATCAGTTAATAACAGCATTATACAACCAAATGGTGCATTACCCCAGGTTTGTCTTGTGGGGTTTCCTTTTTTATTTTGCTTCGAAAGTAAATATTAAATGGAATCAGTTGACCAAATACATTTTCATATCACACTTAAAGTTTTGTGTGCATGTCTATTCTTGTTCCCCAAGTATAACCAGAAATGAATTGAGTAATTTGAGAATAAAGCATTTATGGTGAAAGACATTCTTTGTTTTAACATGATTAAGTTAGTGCCAAACGTACCAATTTCATAATTACGTGAAGGATATTTCTTATATCTTCTACAACTTTTCCTATCATAACAGGTTTCTGTATGCATCCTCTCTCTGAATGCTGCTATTTGGTCTGAGTTGGAAATATTTTGGTTATCTGGCCAGGACAAGTAATCATCTGATATAGTTGAATTCACCCTCAATATAACAAAAGAGATCATTCGGTTACAACCAGTTGTCTGATCAGAACCTTTCAGTTATCAACAGATTCAAACGAGAAAAGTTTCTGTGTCCCACAAATTTACTGTGATGTTCGTTTGCAAATTATAACTACTTTGTAGAATAAACAATCCCTCAAATTTAAAACAGTTTGGTATTAAAATTAAAAAAAACGTCACCTTTTGTGATTGACTTCACTTTCAGAAACAACATATTCCACTGAATATACAGTGATATATTTGTACAACAGGACGTAAGATATTTATGATGCCAACTCTACTAAGAGATAGCAATGTAAGTGAGCAAAATACTTGAAAATCATAATAACTTAAAATGGAATGCACTAAAGTAAAAATACAAAACCTATAGATAGACATTTACTAAAATGGAAAACAGTCTTGTAGAATTTCAGATTCAAATTTTTACTACTCTTTGCTTCAACATTTGACCTGATGAAACAACAGCAACATCCGGACAACTTCGCCAATGTGCCCCAACAATAGCTCTAGGGCAAAATAACTTAGAAAAATCAGAAGAGACACTAGTGACTTGGGCATTCATAAACTCTGTAGTCAATTCAGAAAAATATAGAAGCATTATCCCATGTTAAACCATGATAATTTAAAAATCTCTGTGAGGTATAGAATTACTTGAATTAAGCTTATCTAATACTTTGTGAAGTTTGAGAACTGAATCAATTTTGAAGTGAGGCTTGGGTTGAACATCTGCTACGTCCTCATCGCTTGAATTTATCCAAACTGTCGCCAACACTCCTGCATTTACTCCTCCTTGAATGTCTGCAGACAACGAATCTCCCACCATGATGCATTCATCACTCTTTAAGTGTAGTCTCTGGAAGGCCTCTTCAAAGATAGCAGGCTCTGGTTTCTCATAGGGAAAATTCCCACTGATCATTACAGATTCAAAATAGTTCCAGCCTGAGCAGTGATCTAACTTTTCGCTTTGAACTTGAGGATCGCCGTTTGTCAGTAATAGCAACTTATAACTTTCCTTTAGATTCACTAACAAACGTTTGATTTCGTCAGATAGGACGACACTTTCTAAACGTGTTAACTTCCACAGTTGGTATGCTTTCTTTGCTGTCTCTGCTAGTGAGCTATCTTCCATAGCTTGGAGCCAAAGGTCTGTCCTCCATACATCAATTGGTATCACTCCATTGGGATCTTTCTCCATCTGCATCAGCAGCAAACTAAATCTGTTAATGACTCTGCGAGCATCAACTATGACATTTTCAGCATGAAGAAATTTCTGTACCTGAAATTGTAAATATTAATATATATAACTAAACATTTTGATACACTACAATATAACAAAAGATTTTGCATCATCTAATCACAATGCCAGAGGCGATTTTTAAGAATTGTCAAAAAGATAAAGAATAAATATTTTGTTGCAATGTAGAGTATTCCATTGGAAATACTCATTGAAATCTTTTCAGTGCTAATATCTTCTTGAAAAAACAACTTTTATTACTTTCATAGTGTCATGGAATTGACACAAGCTATATGTCCACCTACCGCTTTAAACTTCATGGTCATAGGTCGTACTATTCGAAAATAGATAACCATAGACATGGTAAAATACTGAATGGAATTGCAGGTCAGCAACAGCTCAGCATGCATGTTGTATTCCAGCTTCCAAAGTTTTGGAAAACATTATTAAAGTCCAAACAGTTATTTGTCAGTTTATGGTATATGAAAATGTTACACTGTGGTAAGTGGTGACTTAAACTTGCCTTCAAGGTATGTTACTCAAATACAAGTGATACAACAGTGATCTTCATTTGCATTAATTTTGTTAGTTTTCAATGTTGTAGTAGGAGATATTGAGGGTAAAGCCTTCTCCAGAAATGGCAAAAGATAGTAGCTGGGAAATTTGTAAAAGGCTACCTTTGCAACTGGCCACTTAGTTAGGCTAAGGTGACCATACCAAGCTGGGACCAAATGTTGAAAGTGGAATGTTCGGCCTGGGGAAAGGTCTAAAGAGAGGGAGTGTCCCCCTCCTCTTTGCGAAAAAAGGGGTGTGGGTGGCCCCCTTCTCTTTGTAAACAAAGTGCTAGTCTGGTACAGCTAGCACAGACATGATATAATCAAGAGTAGGCCTAAAGGTCAGCACAGGAGTAACACAACTACGTCGTAAGAAACAGTCACACTGCACTCTGCGTATATAGTGGGTTAGGCCTACCCTACATTATAGTAGTTCTTGCTTCAATCTGTCAGTGTATGATCATCTGTGCCAGGTATCTGTGTACATCTATGGGTTTTTTTTAAAGACGTGCAATCAAAGTATATAATCTGGGACATTTTCGGAGGCACCTATTCATCGGGGACGAAACATTGGAATCGGCGACTGTCCCGGAAAATCGGGGACGTCTGGTCACCTTACCTTAAGTTAGGCCTAGGTCTACACGGCACATGTATAAATTTCAGTTTGAGTATAATGTGGTGCCACTGGTGGTATGTACAGTTCCAAGCGTGGAATATCTTTGAATGTACTAAGTGCAGGACTTAAGCTTGGGATCTTGACACTGATGGATGGATCTACATGGCTACAACTGTATAAGTAAATGATATTACTTTTGGGGGTTACATATGTTGCTGCATACTTTGGAAAGTATGATTCACACTACTAAACGACGATTCTGTTATGTCCTATTGGTAAAGACGTCTGACGTAGCACAACCAGTCCCTGTGTAACTAGCAAATTCAAATGAAATGCAAAACATTACCTCTTCCAGAGCAAGTTCATTAGCACCCTTAGTGTTAACTAAGGTGTTATCAAAATCAAAGATTATTCCTTTCACGTGCTGCAAAGTATTTGAAGTCATCATTAAATAGGAAAAAAGCCTTGTTGAATTTTAAACATAATTCAGTCAACGTAATGTTTTTAAGGTGGCATTCAACTAATAGAAATATAGAGCGAGAACGAATAATGTCACAACAAAAACTAACACATATGTACGGAACCTTAAAAGTGCCATCAACATAAGAAAACTTTGCCCCAATAAGTCAACATCTTTCAGTAAATTGTTTAGATAACAAGATAATATCCAAAAAAATTTGATTGCTCAGTTGCTTTAACTGAGCAATTGAACATTTTTCTGCAAAATTTTTAATTGACAACTTATCAGATCTTGTCAATTCAAAATTTTTCTGAAAATGTTCAATTGTTCACTTCATACCATCTGAGCAACTAAACAATTTTCTGCAAAATGTTTAATTGACAACTTATCATACGTTGTCAATTCAACAATTTTCTGCAAAATGTAAAATTGTTCCCTTCATTTCAATTACTGAGCAAGTGAACAATTTGCTGCAAAATGTTTAATTGACAACTTATAGTAACTCGTCAATTCAACTATCTTCTGCAAATTGTTCAATGTTGAGTTGCTGAGATACAACAAGTCAATTAAACATTTTGCAGAAAGTTGTTCAATTGCTCAGTTGGAATGAAGTGAACAATTGAACATTTTGCAGAAAAATGTTGAATTGACGAGATACGATTAAGCTTCCGTACATATGCCCAACAAAAGTCCAATCGAACGGGACTTTTTACCCAGCAGGGCGACAGTAATCATCGAGAGCAATGTGTGTTCCAACTACTATATATATATCTGTATTTACAATATAGTAATTATTTTTTCATAAGATCTTCTATTCTTATAAAGGGTATTGAATTAATGGAATTAAAAACTCAATCAGCTTATTGGGATACCAAAACAAAGATAACAATACATACATACATACACTCAACGGTGCTTCAGCAAAATTTTGACTATGTATGCCGACATTTAAATTTCTATGTAAATTCTGAATGCAAAAATCCAAAATTCGATGGAAAAAACGATTTGATTGCCTGACACTCCTTTTGCTAAAGCATAATATTCATGTGAATGATCCAGTACTTAGTACTTTATGTAATGGGGCAGATAGAGAAGGGAAAAATCAAACAATAATCAACAAAAAACGACAAAAACAGTATTTAATTTGTAATTTTTATATCTTATTTTGAATTGCTGATAAACCATATTTTTTTATGTTCAGCCATCCAGATTTCACTAGTATGTTCCATTTACAATATCTGTATATACTTTTCAACTTTTATATTGCATGATGCTTTAAAAACATGCAAGTTGCTCTTCTATTATAACATAAAATAAACATACATATTACATAAGAATAGGTAAGGCATATTTACAATGCACTTTTTCTTAATTTTGCTTCAACCTGTTATGATTGACTTTCAATCAATACTTTTTCTTTTAGTAATGAAATCAAAATTTAATTTCAGACAGGATGAAAAAGTTGTCCTTTAACGGTGCACACCATACAAAAAATATGCTATAGCTTAATGGCCCACTGTGACAGTTATTTCATCAATAAAACTGAATAGAGAAGAATCACAAAAGAAAGAAGAAAAGAAAAGCACATTAATTTGCTTAACTTGAATTTTTTCACTTTTTCTGTTAGAATATATGATGAGACAACCAACACATCTTTCTTTGCTACAAAATTAGCAACATAAAAAATGCTTCAAAGTTTTTTTCAGTTATTAAGAAATCAACTAAACAAATCTGTTGACACTTCATTTACAAAAAGCATATAACAGTCAAAAGAGTTTCCTTTCAACAATAGAATCAGCCCTTTTTCCTCTCCCCTGCCCACAACCCCCCTTAAAAGTTATAAGTAAATGATAGGTCTGTTTTATGGATATGTCGAAAGTCAGTTTGCTAAATTTCTTGGTTGCCGTTATTTTGCGATTGAATAAACTTGGAACAGAGCTATTGATTTATGCCAGAAATACACATGGAGGAGATTCCCCAAAAATGATGTAGTTGCTGCACCACCATAAAATGGGTTAATATAGATGGTAGTTATGTGAATTAAGCACACAATGTTAGTATTACAACATAGTTGAATAAACCAACAAAAGGTAATCGCTTAACAGAGATGTGGCTGGGATACAGCAGTGTTCCTGGAGGAGAAAGACCCATCCTGCTGGTCTCCAAGAAGCAGGAACAAAATATAATCCCCTAACAGAGATGTGGCTGGGATACAGCAGTGTTCCCGGAGGAGAAAGACCCATCCTGCTGGTCTCCAAGAAGCAGGAACAGACTTGCCAATTAACATGTTTGGTCGCTTGGCCTAAACAATTTCAGATGATGTCAGATGCAGTGAATGAGGCAAGTGTAAACAGTATACTTAACATTTGCCTGAGATTTCACCAAAAGTAAAGATAAAAAAATAAACTGCTGTTGCTATAAAGTTCCTAAATATACTAGTTGCTAGATAATATGCCAGTATTGTTTCTTTATGAATACAAATATACAAAACAGGTTACAATTTGACTGATTTCAGAATACTCCACATGGCAGCAGCAAAACAGCGCCCAACTGACAGTTGATCTCAGAGATCCGTATATATAAAATATATAATATATACACCTGGGTGAAGAGAGGCAACGGAGATAAAGTACACAGTCCATGGACACAACGTAATGAACTGTCCTTCGATCACTAGTCCACTGCTTTAACCACTGGACCACAATGCTCTCACAATATAAGTTCTCTCTCAAATAAATTCTCTTTCAACTTTTACTTTCATCTGGAGACTGATCTCCTGCTTCCCACATCGCACTCGGCTTCGTATGTTTCCCTCATCTTTCTGAAATCGTTCACGAAATTAAATTGCTGTAAAATGATAGAAAATTTGAAAACTGTTAGCCACCTATGATCAAGAGGCATAAATTGAGAGTTATTGAAGGTTAAGGACAAAGAAATGAAAAATAATAATGTATCATACACCTGGATGGAAGGAGGAATTGAGAGTGAGAAAACTACTAATGACAGAAAAACAAAAATGTGCATGTGAATATTAAAATAATGCTCATGGAAACATTTGTTAGTTGCCATTCCAAATGGTTCAATAAAACTAAAACCTAATCATTTTTGTATCATTGACAGCATTTGATGTGCATACAAAGGGTGATAGTGGATGTGGGGCGAGGGGAGCAGGGTGGGTGGCAGTAATATGGCACAATTTTGCATGTTAATGACTTAATTTGAGGACTTCAAATTCCATTTTCATGAAAGTAAAATTGGTACAGCCCATCCCACTTCCCGAAATATGCCACAGATGAAATTTCATCACCTCTCGAACCAGGGGTAAAACACTTGCCAAAGGCATTGATTGAAAATCAACCAGACCATCCTGTTTCTCTTGAGTAGATTGTCACACTCACTTTAACTGTTTGGATAGCTCTAGGGCCCTGTAGCTGCCTCATTCTCTCTATGGCCTGCTCTGGAAGGAGAGAGTCGTCCAACTTCAGCAGCAAACAGGCAGCAATCAGACAAGTACGACCCAAGCCTCCAAAGCAGTGGATCAGCGTCTTGTCTCCTCGAGATAACTTGACCCTCAGCTCATCTAACATCTTCATACAGTTCTGCGTGGTTGGAACATTGCCATCTTGGAGAGGATAGTGATGGAGGTTAATACCCGCCTCTGAGTAGCTGTCAAAAAGTCGGGGCACTCGGAATTTTTTCAGTTCTCCACGAGTGCAAAAGACAAAGACATCTTCGATGCCTTCATTTTTCAGGGTTCCTGAAATAATTGAAATTAAGATCGATTAGAAACGTTTAGGAAATCTTGATGTCTTGGGCCCAAACATTGATCACACTGTGTTAATATAGCTACAGCAAAAGAAACTCTTACATAAAATATTAATTTCTATTCTAACTATATATCAATGGGGTAAAACAGATAAAACAAATATTGAATACAAAAGTTCCGACTGAAGTCGCTGTTTGGAAAAGACAAGCACCTGATTACACTATAAAATCTGCATTGAGAAATACTGTTTATGGAAGAGAGCTAGGCTTTATACTGGGTGATTGGTCCAGCTGTCCAGAATGACTGGGAATCTGTCTGAAAAAATAAATAAACCAGCATGTACCTGTAGTAATGCAGAATTGAGCTACTAATGCACTCTTTGCACTGGCTTCATCTGGAATAAAAATGGTGTGTCTGGTACTTATTAGTTATTACAGATACTTCTTGAGATGATGTTTCTATAGTTTAACATGGCTGTGCTGAAATGGCCTATATCTACCAATAACCTACAAAGTATGGATTTTCCACATGGTGAGTATGAGAATTTTGTAGGTGTTGTCCTTCCTAAAATTTTTGTTCCCATTGAAGGATTTCATTTACAGTCTGACCTGGGGTGACCTTTTGCTCTTCATCAAAATCAATACAGGTTTCTGGAAGTTGCTATGTAGGCCAGGGGCATGTATATAGTATCTCATTCTCTCTGTACACAGAACTGACTCAAAGCCCCCGGAAGGTCAGCTTGAATAAATTGTGGTTCTCTGTATTTGCCAAGTAATCACTTGTATGGTCATTTCTTGATTTGATATACTTACTGATATCAGCTGTTAAACTTCTCCAAGTCTCCTGAAAGCGACACCCTGTAACGACAAAAGACGAAAGTCATGGGAAAAGTTATTTAGCCGAACCGAACAAGTCAAAAGAGTTGAAAATGATGATTATAACATCATCCTATCAGCTATTGTAACAACCTCATCTTTCTCGACCTATCAAGTTTCATGTTACACACAATTGAGAAAACAGTTCTAGTAAACCGTTGTAACTGCAGATTGTCTTTGAGCATGATATTCTGCGCAGATATAAGAAGCATAGTTCTTTTGCATTAATATTGATAGAATTTGTTCAATATTCTTTGCATACATTTCTGCTGATATATCCCAAACTCTAGACATTATTTCAGTGAAAAGTAGGTTGCTTTAATGTTAGTTCTGTGTTTCTTACTTGGCCTACTTTAGGATTTGTGTTTGCTGACATAGCAGACAATTACAAAGTCAATGAAATATACTTTATAAGACATTTCAAGTTTTTTTTATTTGACCTTCTGTGTAAAGATAAATGCTGTTTATAGACCACGGTTATGAGATTACTATATCTATCTATACCTATTTGAGAAATCTTTTCTCAATGCTATTTTATTTATTAGCAATCACTGTATCACTATGACCTACAGACATTATATACAGTATGACGAATTACAGAAGTAGCTTCCCTGATGAGGGGTGTAATTATCGCAGGAAATCCAATGAGACATGAATTAGTGTCATAATAATTTTCAACAGCCTTGTAGACGCAACCTCTTGGATTTCAGCAATTAATGTGATTTCTGGCAGTGCTCATGTAATGTAACTCATGGTGATGTTTTTGTCTCCCTTTTTTGGGGGCAAAATGTCAATGGAATAAAGAAGATATATACAGTGAATAGTAACACCTAATTTGCCATCTGGCAACTTTGGGTTTCTCTTTAAGTGAGTAATTTCTGCTCTTGGTAACATGATACTTAACAACCATTACCATGGTGATACCCTCCGTGAACATTTAAAACCTAATGATCGTTACCTGGCAAACCACTCAAACCTAATGGTTCGGAAAAGCCATATTCTGAGAGATCAAGCCTGAAAAATGAACATTAGAAACTGCATAAATTTGTTCATAATTCCAATTTTGTGATAGAATCTTGAGGAAGATCTCAATGCACTACTTATATTAAAAGAGTCCAATTCTATGAGCAAACAGCCTCAAACCCTGAATGGTATAGACAATATTCACAGACAATTACGGACTCTGTAGATGATTGCATGGACCTGCAGGAGAACAAGAAACCAGATCAAGTGCATCGACATCAAAAAGCAAACTGCAAAGCAATCTATATTTGAAGACTTTTAATGTAAAAGTCTTCAAATATAAATGGCTTTGCAGTTTGCTCTTTGATGTCGATGTTTTAAATATTATGATGAGTTCTGTTTTTGTTTGTTTTTTTGTTTAGCTCTTCTGAAATATAAGCATCTTTGTGGTATGCCTCTCTTCAGCAGACGGATGGAGAGCCAGGGTGGCTTACTGAGTACCATTATTTCACCCAGTCAATTTAGCAAGAGGACGTTCTTCAATTAAATCAAAGTATATTATGAAAACAGGATACAGTATTCTCAGACCATATTTTCTTATGCGCCCTAACTGGCCCCATACCATAGCCTCTTGAGGACCCTGACCTCCCCTCTCTCATCACGTATGCTCACCAGGTTATACTGAAGGGGGTTGTATCAACTTCTTCATCCCTTTCATCATCACTTGAACTGAAACCATTGTTGTCTTCTGTTGCCCCTGAAAATGCCTTGAAGCATTAAAAAGAAGGGGGAAAAAATAAAAAACACATTGTAAGTACTGTTTGTCAAAAATCACATGCCCTGGAGTTGTATAAATTTGGTAGATATGAGGCCAGTCCAACAAAACTTGTAGTTAACTTCTGGCATGTGCTCATGTTATTGAGGCAAAATTTCATTTCAACTTGTAATAGATCAACTGAGGTATAAATCAATAGCTACTTAGCAAGTTTATGAAATATATTCTGTCTGCTTATATCGCTCAAACTGCCAGGCTATACAATTTAACGGTACAGACTGATCAATGCTCAAGAGTTTGCGATTTTCTGTACAGCACATGGTCAGTCAGTGCCTCAAGTGGTAATCATGGTCACTGAGCATCACTCGAAGACGTACAATAAGTTCAGGTACCATGGTCTGACGTCTGCTCGACCATTGTTTAATATCAATTTGTATAATGCTGGGAATGTCTATAATGTACGTCAAGTTCGAAGTTAACTGAGCCCGTTTTTGTGAAATTTACAAAAAACTGGGACAGTCAATTTACATTACAGTATAGGGTCAGATAAAAAGGTTTGGTACTCGTCTTAAGGCATTGGAGGGAGGATGGGGGGGGGGGGGGTTGGAGATGTCCAAATTTGGTTCATGCACCAGAAGTTCATATATTTTTACAGCACTTTTCCGGGCCTCAAACAAGCTTATACGATATATATAGCATAAACTTTACCAACTCGTTTGGGCGCTTGTTGGCCTAAGCTAGAACATCTCAGGGTAGAATTATGCTTATTATTGACAATTCTTGTGTATATGCTCATACATGATGGGTGAACTAATGACCACCTACTTGATCAAAATAAAACAAAACTGTTAGCAAACTGCTAAATCCACTAAAGATCCAGTGTAAAAGTAAAAGGGCCTGACATTTTGATCCTAGCAGGATCTTCTTCAGAGGCTGAATTTGAAATGTCAAGCACTCTTACACATGTCACTTGATAGAAATGAAAATAATAATAGTGCAGCATTTACTGACTTTCAAGGCCGGAACAATCAATAAAAGAAAGGTATTATGTCTGTATAGGCCTAGCCTAACCCAAAGTGGAATCATTGCTTTTCTAATAAGTAGTAGCATGGGCACTTCGTATTCCGGACACCTAAGCCTTAAAACACCCCAAAACTATATCTATTTGGTATAAATCACCTGAAAATATACTTGATATGGTGGGAGAAGTATGTTATAGTACGATACAGGGCCAAACTTTCTTTCCTGCAAACTGTTTTCACGTTGTAAAAAAGAAGATTCTTCGTGATTGTGGAACTGGTATTTCTTTGCTAGAGTATTGCCAATTTCGGACACACAGTCCCACAGTGTGGCGCTAGTGATAAAATTGGTGGCGCAGTTGCTCTTTCAGTAATTATAACAGACTTCATAGATCTCCGTCATTTTATTGACAAATATGTAAGTATTTACTTGCACACGGGTCATTTTGGAGAGAAAATAACTGTAGCTTCGTACTTTTTGGTGAAATTTGGCTCTTCCTGTAGGTTGTCATGGTGAAATCGTGCATTTCTTAGGGGTGTCCGAAATTGGCAGTGTTCCGAAATTAGCAATACTGACTATAATAGTAATTAGTATTGAGGTTTGAATGTAGACTTTCTTTTCTTTCTCAATGTCATTTATGAGAGCACTATTTATGTGTCTTCTATGGACACTAAATACATGACGTAGTATTGCAGTTGTCACCTTTACTACACACTCAGCCTAATGATTGTTACGATCGATTTCTACTGAGTAAAAGTCATTCCTGGTGTAGGCCTAAAACATATTTAACCTAACATGATGTGTGCGCTGCATACGAAATGTGCATGGAGTGACATGTTCAATGAAATGAATTTTCAAAATGTCTTCCCCTAACTTGTTTTAGATAATGACATATTTAAAAGTTCAAATCACGACGTTCATATGAACGTCTTCTTCTTACCATATCTTTAAGACTGCGAACGCCCATTTCACTACAAAACGGCGCCAATAATTAAGTCAGTAAGCTAGAACTGTATTAGAATTGCTCGAACGATTGGCTTTATTGCAAGTATGTGTAGCAAACACATGCACAAATCATTGCAAATGTACAGCAAAGGAGGCTGGAGCAATCTTTCAGTGTTACTTCAAATACAAGGATGTGTTCAAATTTAATGAGAGGCGTGGCCACGGAATAATTGAACAATTCGATTGGCTAAAGTCATAATGACGACCTTACACACACATATAGCAAAATGTCAACAATCTGAAAATTACAGTCATGTGCGCTTAGCACTGTTAGTACTTCTCGTCTAAACATTTTGTGGAGGCGTCAGTACTTTTTTGTATTGTTTGCCCAAACTTCAGTGCCCATTTTGCAGGGCAGGGGGAGGATCTGGGAGGGGTCATAGGAAGCTGAAGTATTTTCTCATTCGTAGTTATGTATTTGCAAACACAAGAATATTGCATGCCAGAGAGACGATTTACTCTGGAATTTCTTTTGAAGTTTAATTTCGACTCCTTTCTTTCCTTTCTTCCCGCTGACGCACATTCAATGACGCATGTACGATTGCTTGTGTAAACCATGACTATTTTTTATAAAGATTTTATAAAGATAAATGTGATATGATAGTTGATACTATTTGGATATCGTCGTTAGTTTATTGACGAAAATGTTTTCTCCAAAAGGTTACCCAATTTTATTTTTATTTTACTTGATATGCCTTCAAGAGACTATATCAGAAATAATTCAACCTGGTGTGTTCAACGTAGATTTTGGGAAACGCGAGAATCCCGGGCACGTAAGTCGACCCTAGTTCGTACTTAGTGCAAGAACAGTACTAAGACTAAGAGTAACACAGTTTTGAGCCTTCTGTAGAGGGCAAGGATACGTAGTTTACAGTGTGTAGTAGTCCTATGAAGTGCGAAAATGGTTGAAGAATGAAAGAGGAAGTTTCATAAGTACTGTACCAAACATATTTACGACTTGGTTCAGTGATTATGTTGTAATTAATGGCCAAAAATGAATATAGTCGCTTTAGTTGTGTCACAGACATGTTAAAAGAACTCAATTGGGATACCCTCGAAAACAGATGAACCAAAGCACGACTTGTTACCATATATAAAGAGACTCATGGCCTAATTCCAAGCAACATAAATAACCTTCTTGAAGACAAAGACAAACCAACTACACGTCAATCTCACAGTTTGAATTATAAAATTCCTCAAGCTCAAAAGAACTGTTATAAATATTCGCTTTATCCTCGCACCATTCCTCAATGGAACGCACTCCCACCTGATCTGAAATCAGCACCAAACACCGCCTCCTTCAAGTTCATGCTGGAAAGTCAGCGGCACCATTAGCAAACTTGAAGGACTGCACGTCAACAGCCACATCAGGGGCGATTTGTGCAGTACCACACCAAGACCAGACTAGGCTATTATGTTTGACAGATTGTTACTTCATAACATGTTAATTTATAATTATCAATATAATTTACGTAGGTGTACATACAATATTTGCAGAATTTACCAAAAATAGTGTGTATAGAGTTCAGAACACTTTTGATTGCATGTTTTAGTATGTGGTAGCTTCCTATAACTATTAAATTGGGAGTTGTCTAATTATTTTTTTCCTGCATTAATACCCTTACTTGCCATTGAGTTTTACTAAGAATATGAATCTTAGATGTAAATTAACTTTTGGTATAAAGTATGGACTGAAGCAATGCAGCTTTTACTCAGTCTAGGGAATTTTATAAGGTATCAATAAGTCTAATACAGATAGGATCTGAAAGTGCAGATGTTATTTAAGCAAAGTGGATCTGTAATATATGCAACTCAAGTTAATTGTAACTGCAATTGAACTTGTACAACTTTTAGGTGGTTGAGGCCATTTTCTTGTTTGTCATATTCTTTTAACCAGTAAATCAGATGAGGATGTGTCCTTGTAAATTGTGTGTTGTATTTGTCTGATTATATACATTTAATTTAACATTTAGAACTAATTTGAACCATTGCACTGGTCAGTTATCCTTACCTATGATTACAGACCGGAAGTATATACTACTTTAGTCTGGGTTGATGATCGAGATGTGTGTTGAAGGGAGCAAAAATGTCTCTAATTAGTTTGTTGTTAAAAATTCAAAGACAAAAAGAAATTAATTTCAATTTTCTTACAGACTTATAAAGGTCTGACCAAGAGCTTATTTGCTAATACAACAGTCAAGATTTCTGTTGTACAAGATGACATTACTGATGGTAAGTTTTCGTTATAAAATTTGATTTATTACTTGTACACTAAGATTTAAACTACTGTATAAGTAATAAATCAAATTTTATATACATAATATACACAATACATAGATTTGTCAGTTTGCTTGTCTATTATGTTTGACGTATTGTCAAGGTATGAAGAACAAATTATGAATCCCCCCCCCCAAAAAAAACATTTTTGTTCTACATGTGATTAAAATATGAATATTAATCAACAAGTATCAGGGTGATGAAATGTTGAGAACCAAATGAAATCACTGAAATATATACTTGTTCATTAACCTTATGCTGACAAAATAAAGTGTACATTGGTTGATCAGCTTTAATCTTCAAACTTTCCCTGCTAGCAGAACAACCTGGTTATCTAAGAGACCTGTACTGTACATGGACATGACATCACAGTCATGGGAGTTTAGCCAATGTCACAGAAAAGCAATTCACACCAGTATATAAGTTCCCATACTCCCATAGCCAAGAAGGTAATGGGTTGACATTTGGTTGTTAAGATCTTGTATGTACACTAACTGCAAGTTAACAGTGGCCATCTTGAGGCTCTCATAGCTGGATAATCTTTATATTAATAATAATAATACATAATTTTTATATAGCGCCAAAAAAACTATGAAATAATTCTCGTAGCGCTTAACATAATAATAACAAATATAACATATTTCTTTGGTGAAAAGATACGTTTTGAGAGCTGATTTGAAACCGTTCACAGTATTGCAGATTTTTCTGGAATTTAGTTCCACAGGCTTTGAGGGGACTGAGGATGCAAAATGTCCCCAGAGGTGCTTTTTATAAGAGGGGGGGGGGGAGAGTAAGAGGTGGGGGGTAAGTGGGTGAAGATTGCCCCTAAAGCATAAATCACTTCAAATACAGTATAAGGTACATGTTGTCTATTGTTGTAGTGTAGTAAATGCCATCACTATTGAATTCTACATGTCAAACTTATTCTGCATTATTTGTTGATTTTAGTACAATTATTTTGCTTTAATTCATATCCAGACACTAGCCAAGCTGTAAAGATAGGAGACGATAAGGGAAATGTAACTCTTGAGTACACATTAGGCTGGATGCTACGTTACACCCAATGTGAAGAAATGTATGGTCAGAAAGTGAATTTTGTAAGTTTACCATCATGCTGCATTCCACTATAATCAGTCATATTATTGTCATATTTTAACTTTATTGTACATAATCCATGGGGGTTAATTTCTGCCTTACAGTATCTGTGGATTTTAGCAAAGTCTGTTACTGTTTGCATATGGATATAATTGTATCTGCTCAAATATTGAAGCAAATATTAAATAATATAATAAATAAATGAAAACAGATAGAAGAAAATAAAATTCTTTAATTAGTACATCAATATATTATTTCAGATGACATTGACTTCCATATGTTACACAGTGTGGTAGCAGCAACAGTAGGATCTATGATGACTTTAGAATTGTGTGTTCTTGTAGAGGGATTTTAAGATGCACATTTTAAGTGTTTTCTTTAATGAGCTCTCTTTCCTGTAAATGCATCTATTTTTGACTGTACAGTAACTTGGTAATGTTGTTGGGGCTTCCTGCAGCTTATTGCAAGAGACATCTCAGACCTCAGTTCTCCATCTTTATCACGCACTGTCTATAAAGTCTCCTTTGACCTTTCAATGTCTTTGATCATGCACATGAAAAATTGTGCTTAGATGCTTGCAGCAACACACACTCGCTTTTTAACAGTTCCGCGAAATTGTTCCCTCGTGTAAGGAGATGTGGCCTTACTGTAGCTTGCCGCTGTGTTTTGAGGGATATATGCAATAGTTGTGTTGACATGCCTTCAGAATTTCCTAATTTTCACCCTTAAAAAAAGAGAATCTATAACAAGGCATCGTAATCACAAAACACTTAAATGTGTTTCTGGTTTGATGCCCATGGAGTTTGCCTGTTGCCTGACCCAGCCTTTCAAGCTAAGAACCAAACCCTTAGACTTTGTCCCAGCTGACATAATTCATCCACTTTTAATGAGTACAATTTCTGGTGCCAAGTGAGGTCCCTTTAATGGTATTTAGAGAGGGCGAAACATTTGCAGAAGTCAACAAATCTCTTTGTTCTTTCAGACACCCAGCGGCCTTAATTATCTGTCCGACACTCGCTGACTCGCAGTTGAGTTTTGGTCCCATTGTGTATTGAGTTCATTCGGGAAGGTCCCTCCTGTTGGGCTTCCCATCATTATAGCAGTTTCATATGTATAACTTGTTCTATGCATAACTTGACTGGAGACTGGTAACAGGGGAGCTAAGTAGGAGTAGAGCCGGAAGAGAGAGAGAGAGAGGGAGTGGGCGGAGTTCCAGATGT
This sequence comes from Apostichopus parvimensis, assembly GCA_000934455.1. Classification (NCBI taxonomy): domain Eukaryota; kingdom Metazoa; phylum Echinodermata; class Holothuroidea; order Aspidochirotida; family Stichopodidae; genus Apostichopus; species Apostichopus parvimensis. The sequence continues at coordinate 45,035 of KN894435.1, forward strand.
AAGATAGGGGGCCGCAGTGCTAACCAAGAGCAGAGGCTCAGCTATGCGTCAACAAATAGATCTATTTGAGAAATTTGTTTTAATTTCTGGACAGGTTTATCCATTTGCTTGTGTGAAAAATATAAGACATACACGGCATAAATGCGTTCATCCCATTTCCTGTTAAACAATTTTTTGTTTTAAGAATAAAGGACATAAAGATAACTTTAATTTTTTATTTTTTATAAAAAATTGAACAAATGACGAAAGATTGAAATAAATTTGAAAAGTCAAAAGGCTATAATTACTGCTGCCTTTGCAGTATACTTAAACCAGAATGGAATTCCTCGCGGTTGAATGGTAGGTACAATCTAAGGAACTAAGTTTAGTTGAATATATCGTAATGGCTATTAGGCAGTGTGCTAAAAAAATGACCGAGTTCATCTGGTTACAGTAGGTAGATGAACAAAGTGTAACATATTATGTTCTTTTTTCTTGGGTTAAACAATATGTTCAGTAAAATTTGATAACTGCAGGACTTCAACCGTATGGAAATAACAGAACAAGCTAGAATATCATGTATTTGGATGGAGTAGTCTCTAAACTGGAAGACAAATGCATCTATAAATATGTAACTTGAGATGTTTCTTTCCTTCTTTATGAAATGTTAGCTCAAGTAACTGTGAGCTGTTCAGTTTGGTCGAAAGTTATCCACTGATTCATTTAAAACATTTTCATAGGTAATCACTGATATATGCTTTTCTTCTTGTTTCAGGCTAATGTATCAGTTCCAACAGAACCTTACACCATCGACTACACGTATTATACTGAGCTTTCATTAATGTACCCACAGGAAAGTTACATCAGTGTAGCAAATTGTACAACCAAGTCTTTCACAAAAGTATCTGGACAGGAGCATTTTGGAGTAAGGACTTGTTTTACCGTTCTGTATATTGATATGCTTACATGAGTGGAAAGACTAGGGTATACAGAAAAATTTATTGTTCCACACTGTTTGCTGTGGTAGGTCAGATTACTGTGCATATAGTTGCAAATAGTGTTTGAGTTATGTTGTATACAGTACGTACATACTGTATATTAGTTATATATCTTCACTGCCCTTCCCAGTTTTGTCAAGGGCATACCTTTTGTCAAGGGCACAGATCTCTTATGCAATATTGTTTAATTGTGTTTCTATAATGCAGTTGATTACATATACACATTATGTTGATGTTATGGTAGGCATGCAAGGATGGATAACTAAAAATAAGACAGAAATAGATATTTAAAAAAAAAAAAAAACTCCTTATCTGCAACAGTTAGCCTGTTTTTAAGAATGAAGTGATTACAGTTGGAAGCTGGTCTCATGTTTGAGACTTTAAAGATAGCCAGTATAGGCCCCAAATTATAAAGCACGCTATAATTGCTAGAAGTTTTCAAAAAGTACTTTCCTGGAGGTCTTTACTCTCCAAATTGTTCTCAGACATTTTTAAGGAACACATAAGATGACTGAATGTCCCAGTGAGGAAACATTCCTTGAAGGTTGTAATAAATACAGTTTAAGAATTTTGACCAAAGGTGACCATATTTGAATATCTAGCATATTTGGGGCCAATACAGCATACCTTTAAGCTCAGTTTATATAGTACTCTAAGTATACAGTGTAGTCAGAAAGGATTTGCTCTAATGCTGCATGTTTATGTGATGGTGGGGGATGTGGGGGGGGGGGGCTGGTATAGGAACCTCCATTATATGGATTGGAGGAAGTTAAGTTAATCATTGTGAGTATTATTATAAAATATTAGGCAAAATGCTGCTTGAATTACCACTGTTCAGGCTTAAAATTTGTCATGAAATTTAATCTAAAGTTCCAGGGTTTTTTCTTCTTTCGTTCTTGGTAGAAGTCAGACAGTTGGGTCTGTTTTGTCAAGAACATCTCATCCGAGCATCCTGATTGTTTAAAGGTTAGTACACCATATGGGTCCATCAGGGCTTCCAAGTGGGTCCTTAAATAATAACTTGACCAAATAAAAGAAGGAATTATTGGTAAAATAGTGGACACCAAGTGTGGCCTTCAAATGTAGCAAAGTACAGTAATGTATCTCACCCAGAGCCCTATAGCCGACTTAAGACCACTTCACACACGCAAAACTGACGTGGACTTTATGTATCACATTGACCCAGTAACATCAGATGTTCTGCACTTGTTAATTGTTCAAGTGACAATTAATTAATCTGTTTATAAATTACTAAATTAATTCTCTGTCTTCCAATCTCATCTGAAATCTGAAGTTCATTTAAAAATTCTAAAAAAAAAAATCTACAATAAAAGGCCATTATTTGATCCTTATTTTCAATCTAATAATAATTGTATCATTGTTTCATTGAACTAGTAGCTGTATTTCTATCATAGCTTAAGTTCCCAGTCTATCCTCTCATAGCTGGTCAAGTTAACAATGAAATAAAGTCATGTTTACCACAAAGATTGACACATTCTCAATGTTTGTTTTTTTTTTATTTTGTATTCCTTCAATTGAATACAGGGCTTATCAACCGAGGTAAGAGAAGTCTTTCAGCTCTTTGATAAATTAATATTAAAAAAGAAAAGAATCAAAGTTAAAAGCCTGCAAAAATAGTCCAGGCCAACATGCCAATATACTTTTTGATGCCATATTACCTTCCTCAGTGGTTCTGGGGTTTTTTTTCGTTTCTTTTCTCAAAAAATTTCCAAAACAAAACAACAAGACAAATCATACATTACACAAGAAATGTATTCTCAGTCTTCTCTACATGTGAGAATCTGAATTGAAGTTGTTTTTGTGAATTGCTTGAAGATAACTTAATTGCATTGTTGAAGATAATTCCAATGAGATACTTTAATAGTGTTTGTATATATATATATATATATCAGGCCTCGACAAATTTTTTTAAAACTACTCGCCAACTGGCGACCGAGTCTAAAATTCTACTCGCCAAAACGTTAAATTTACTCGCCATTTTTTCTCGCAAAGTGTTTGTGTGATCATGGAGGTAAAAACAGTCTGTTTTAACCTCCATGGTGTGATTTAAGCCTAGGTAGTATAGCCTAACTTAGGATATCGCGGTTTAGTGTTACTGTTAGTTGTTTACAGCAAAAATGATCTATTTAAATTGTTCTTCGTCAAAAGTGTTTAAAACATGATATTCATTACCCCTGTTTGAGTTGTCGTTACGCATTTATTTAAGTTTGTAGTTTTCCAGTTCACCTATCGTGCATCATTTAGTCGATTAGTATCAAATTAATTTCGAGCTGGTGAACAGAGCTGTTCCTTAGGACCTACTTGTAACAGTGCACTTAATAATTGTACTGTGATGTGTAACATTAGGCAATAGGCCTTTGTTGATTGGCTCACAAGTTAATAGTAAGCCTATCGTATAAAGGTCAGTGAGCGAATGAGCCACTCGCCAAAATGTCGAGCGTAATGCATTTTTTGCTCGCCAGTCGCAAATTCTAGTCGCCATTGGCGAGTTGGCGACCGTATTTGTCGAGGCCTGATATATATATACATATGTGCCATTGCTCTACAATATTGGAAATGAATCAGGATGATGGTGAAGAAAAAAAAATGTTATGAAATCAAACTTATCTGCTTTAAAAGGATGACATTAGGCGGTGATTAATTTTGATGATATTACATTGGCTTAATTATCAGTGCAGGCTAATTAAAGGTAATGTTAATCCATTGTTTTATAAATTCTAATAACTCAACCAAATAAAAGGGAGCCATAACAGTTGTATCACCTACCATTGAGTTTTGTGTTGCATCTGAGGAACTCACCAAATGGTCTGTGCATTTTGTTATAGTCCATTCACTTTGATGAACCTCAAGGGTTTAAATGGTCATTTCTTCAAGAATTGAACGTAGTGTATTAAGATACAACATGGACACAACCTGGATACAACCTGGAACAGTGTTATATATAGAAGTGAATAATCTGAACGGTTTACAACATTCAAAATTACTGTAGTTACTAAAGTCATGCTTTAATCGTTGGATGTAATGTGGATATAATTTTCAGCATTTAATTGTCCATCTTTGCCTTCTCTTAACATTCAAAGTGCTTTAGATTTAGGTTAATACTTTACATGATATCAGACTAACACTTTTAACAATTAACGACACTTTTAACTTTTATTTTTGAAACAGGATTTTGCCGCCAGAAGCCATGAGGTGAGGGAGAAACTAACTGTTTCTGTTTTTGTCAGCCATATTACATGGACATTAATAACTTCAGAATTTAATTTACCCTCAATTCTGCATACCAATCTAAACACACACACAACCTGATACTATTCCCTATGGCCAATGAAGGTCATCTCTCTCAGCACTAACATGTTTCCTAATTAGACTAGATGACTTTTCCACAGTTTTTATTACCCATTTGCAAAGATTGAGCAAATCAACACTCTTACCAACAAAATACTTTATATACAATAATAAAGATAAAATACACCATGAAAGTTATGGTAATTTCATTGAGACATCATTTCTTTCGTTCCCTTCAAAAACAGAAAAGTAATGCCAGAATTAAGGTGAGGGAAACTTTCAAACTATTCGTCTTTTTTCTATCACTTTCAAACGTTTCGTCAGAATTATGATATGTCATAGAGAAGTGGCTGAAGGATTAGATGAGTAAATGGAAACAGGCACTGCTCCAAATGTCTTTTCATTTGTCTCCGTAAGCCTGTTATTTAAGTCCGTTGTCAACCTTTAAAGTTTTGTTTATAATATTTATAAAGTAAGAGTTATTATATGTTATTAAGATTTAATCCAAAATGCTTTCAGTCTCATATCAATGTCTGATACTTCTCCATTGCTATGCTATAATCACTGTAATCAGTACAGAGACTATATAACCTATAGGTTAGGATGAAGAGACAACACATTGCAAGATTGGAAAATATATCAATAATCAATCTTTCATGTCAACTGCAATATCATCACATATTGGCCTACAAACCATGCCTGTGGTGTTTCTGCTCGCCCTTGTCTCTGTGGTATACTGTATGAGGCCTCGAAATTCAGGCTATTGACTGTTGTCAGCCAGTAGCAAAAAAGGCACCTGTATTTGATTTTCTGACAGTAGACATTGTTAAGAACATAAACATCAAAATCAATACAATCCTTCACTGATGTGTAAAAGTGGGAAATAGATTTCTTAAAAAGCATTGTGAAGTTTAAGACCTGTGTATACAGACCTTAAATGCCATTAATAGCTTAAAATTGAACAGCACTTTCTAAGACAGCATACAAAATGTTCTACCTTTTAATAGGTTAGATGTATTTACATTCTAAGACATTTGATTATATTATATTTACCACCATATAGATGCTGTATGTACGTATGGCAATGCAACCTACCAAACAGAATCAACTTCAAATTTTCTCCCTATCCTCCTCCCACATTGACATTAATTTCCATAACATCACTATGTACTGTGGGTGACACCTATTTACCAAAGATTTGGTTTTTTTTATTTGGTCTCTTCCACAGAGGGCTCAAGTGGCCACCGTGACAAAAGAGGTATGAAGTTGGCGTACTCCTATTAGAGTCTATATCAATCTGCCCGGAAGTCCTCCTTCAGTAAATGGGCCAAAATGAAGTAGGAGAACATCTTTCTTGATTATGTTATCAATCAGGATCTGTTTTTTTTGTGGCTTAATGTATGTTGAAGAGCATGAATGGAAGTACATGTGGTGCAAAAATTGGGTCAATTGAGGCAATTTGAGATCCCTTTTATAGGCCTTCCAGTAAAGTCAATGGGGCTCGAATGGGCGAATGCTACCTGAACTACAACCAACTTTGTCACTGTATATTAGGTCTATAGTGGGTCTATATAATCATGTATACGTGTAACGATACCCATACTAATAACAGTGGTGGGTCTATGTAATCATGTATTACGATACCCATACTAATTAAAGTGGTGGGTTTGTATAATCATGTATATGTTTTATGATACCCATACTAATTAAAGGGGTTAGTCTTATATAATCAGATATTTGAATCATTCTTCACCTTATGTCACTTTAAGCTATGCGTAGCCGGAATATTTTCTCAAAACTCAAAATTCTTTCTTCACAATTTCCGTCCCCCCTACTGACGTCCCCTTGTTTCATCTTCCACACTTTATAGCAGGGGCGGGATTTGAGTTGTGAAAGTGGGGGGGCAAACCTGCCAGCAAGACTATCTAAGCGGAGCGCCACCATCGGTTTGCGCGGAGCGTACAAGAAATTTTTTGGCTTTACAAACCCTCCAGATGGCCGGAAACGGCACTTCCCGAGTGCTCTAAGCTGCATGTACAGAACCGCTCACGTATAACTCCGCGTAGACGTATACTCTACGTTTATCTACGCGTTTATACGATGTTATACGTTTTTGTATGCAACTTTCTATGCGATGTCTACGCGGCGTCTACGCCATGTCTACGCGGCTTAGGGCTTCGCTCTAGTGCCCCTGAATAGGGATTATACGCGCGTAAAGACGTACAATCTCGTATATTCTGTAAACGTAGGGTTTTGGCAGCCGCTTTACATAGCAGAGCTTCGATGGGTTAGAATAAACTGTGATGAAGAAAAGAGTCGGTAAACTCAGTATCGCACCAAGCCCAATTAATGACTTTCCAAAATATTCAACCACAGAGTTAGCATATACTTAAGCCGATAAGAGTAACAAAGAAAACAGCGCTACTAGGAACGATCGATACAATCAGTGCAAAACTTTAGCAAGGAAACTATATTAATTACGACAATGTGCCCCAGTCTGTTACTATTTATACGAGTTCCTCCCGTTAGGCATTAAATTGAATATAGGTAACAATCTATGAGAACTAGGTAGGCCTTGGACGATCCTACCTCTTAGCCTAAATCGCAAGATACACCGTATACACCTCGCAAGAAAACCAAGATGTGGCAACCTTTACAAAATAATTTTAAGTATAGTTTAGATTTCTTGTAATCCAAATAGAGACTCAGGAATCAGGAAAAAGGAGGCCCCTTGCGCGGACGAGAAACATGTTTTGTTTTTAACCGGACCTGCTTCAAAGTTGTTGGGTGGAATTTTTTTTTTTCATTCTGTTGGAACCAACGGTAAATTATATAAAAATTGACACAAGAAACGCTTAGTAATACTTTATTATTTCTTCAAAATGTTGCCAACTATTCAAAGTAAACTTATCCTCTGTGGAACAAAACCTCTACAACTGAAAAAAAAAGTTGGGAAAAAAAACACTGAATAGAAACCCAATTAACGAAAAACCAGTTAAGTTCTATGCCGGCAAACACTTTACCTGCATCCGTTTTACTGCTAGGTGAATATCACAACTTAAACTACGATGTAAGGAACGTCTGTTTCAAACATCTCACTAATTCTTTCGCCGACTTTAATCCCTATTCATTGAGCACAATAGCATTTCCTGTGTATAAACTCGTACAGGGATTATACGCGGTGACTACGCGGCAATTTGTTTGTCAACGAGTTTATACGCGAGTGTACTTGTTTAAATGTTTTTATACGATTCTGTGCGCGTACACATGTCCAGTTATACGTGAGCGGTACTGTACCCCTCCTTGAAATATGGATCTCATGTCTGCAATTTGTATCTAGATAGTTAATTATTGTTTAAAAATTTGAAGAGGATTGATAGTAGAACATATGGT
>JXUT01136726.1:0-11263 GCA_000934455.1 Apostichopus parvimensis
GACGATGACCTTCTTCTCGATCGCCTGGAGTTTCTCTTCCAAGGCATTGTGTTCCTCTCTGCGCAAAGAGTGGAATATGCTTAGTTAATGCTATGAAACAGTTATCTGCGTTGATCATTTAGTATCTTAAGAAAGTACTCTCCAAGTAGTTCTCGTAGTTCACTCTCTCGTCTCTCCGACTCTACTTATTTATACCATAGATTTTTGAATTTCATGCAGACCTAAACAGACTTACTTGGCTCTGTGTAGTTCACTCTCTCATGTCTCCGACTCTACTTATTTATATCATAGATTTTTAATTTCATCATTCAGACTTGTGCAGACCTAACCAGAATTACTTGGCTCTGTGTAGTTCACTCACTCGTCTCTCCGACTCTACTTATTTATACCATAGATTTTTGAATTTCATCCTTCAGACTGGTGCAGACCTAAACAGACTTACTTGGCTCTGTGTAGTTCACTCTCTCGTCTCTCCAACTCTACTTATTTATACCGTAGATTTTTCAATTTCATCCTTCAGACTTGTGCAGACCTAAACAGACTTACTTGGCTCTGTGTAGTTCACTCACTCGTCTCTCCGACTCTACTTATTTATACCATAGATTTTTCAATTTCATCCTTCAGACTTGTGCAGACCTAAAGAGACTTACTTGGCTCTGTGTAGTTCACTCTCTCGTCTCTCTGACTCTACTTATTTATACCATAGATTTTTAATTTCATCCTTCAGACTGGTGCAGACCTAAACAGACTTACTTGGCTGTGTAGTTCACTCACTCGTCTCTCCGACTCTACTTATTTATACCATAGATTTGTTCAATATCATGCAGACCTAAACAGACTTACTTGGCTCTGTGTAGTTCACTCTCTCGTCTCTCCAACTCTACTTGGACTTTATTTTTCTCCTCCGATTCCATGTCCTTCTTCTCCTCCAAGGCTTTTCTTTCTTCGTCAATTTTCCTCTGCATTTCTTCCATCTTCTCAGTGGATAGCCCCTTGTGCCCTAAAGAACAAAAGCCACTTAAACTAATCATCTCCTGTTATCAAACTACCAAAATGTAGAGGGTTTCACGTCATGATCATAGCATCAACACTGCAAGGTTACTCGCATGTAAAGGGTTTCACGTCAAGGTCATAGCATCAACAATACAAGGTTACTTGCATGTAAAGGGGTTTCATGTCAAGGTCATAGCATCAACAATACAAGGTTACTTACATGTAAAGGGGTTTCACGTCAAGGTCATTGCAAAACACTACAAGGTTACTTGCATGTAAAGGGGTTTCACGTCAAGGTCATAGCACAACACTACAAGGTTACTCGCATGTAAAGGGTTTCACGTCAAGGTCATAGCATCATCAAATTCAATACAAGGTTACTTGCATGTAAAGGGTTTCATGTAAAGGTCATAGCACAAAACTACAAGGTTACTCGTATGTAAAGGGGTTTCACGTCAAGGTCATAGCACAACACTACAAGGTTACTTACATGTAAAAGGGGTTTCATGTCAAGGTCATTGCAAAACACTACAAGGTTACTTGCATGTAAAGGGTTTCATGTAAAGGTCATAGCACAAAACTACAAGGTTACTCGTATGTAAAGGGGTTTCACGTCAAGGTCATAGCACAACACTACAAGATTATCATGGGAGTAGGGAACTATGCGTAAAACAAGTACACAAGTGACATATCATATATTACTGACATTGAAAAGCATAAGTGATGGAGGAGAAGGGGGGGTGGGGGATATCTCCCAACATGTCCGTTACGGTTGTGTCATTAACTGTTGCTATGAAGATATTCAGCATGGACGGCATTTTATCGATACCAAATATGAAATCGTTCTGACTGGGGTACTCTTTGCAAGCTATGAGAAAACAACAGCCAGGTTTTGATTGTAACACAACAGCGACATTAGTGTATTTTGGGGGAATCTCCCTTTGCGATGAAGCATTCATGCATTCTACTGTACTTTTTAACCATTGAATGGGATCTAAACATACTCCATCAATAGCAGGAACTTTCAACAGTTGACATTCATAATCTTTAACATGTGGTAGTTACCATGTAGTTGCAGGTTCTCTCTTTCAATAACTAACTAAACTAAATTCACTGTTGTCCTCCTCTTAGATGAATTTGGTAATCAGATGTCCACTGTAAACTGACATAGATGGCCGTAAAAATACATCGGGGGGGGGGGGAGGGGAGGGGATGGGAGGGGACCAAAATCGATGTTACGATAACCATTTAACCATTCAAAGAATAAACCAGTTAGTTGGATATACAAGAACAAGAAGTTAATGGATAACAAACGAAATTTATCTGTAAACATTTTGAACTTCCAAGAGATCAGTCAAGTGAACCCCCCCCCCCCGCCCCTCTCAAATTTTTTTACGATGCATCCGCTCACCTAACATGCTTACATGATAAATCTACCTACTGTTCTACCTGCCAAAAAGCAAGAAGAAAAAAATTACAGAAGAAATTACACCTTAACGACATCCCTATGACAGCCTCTGATTATTTGTCAATGACATATTATCCTACATGACCCAGTTACAAACTCGGTGACTTCTGAAGACCTCACCCTGATCTTGTCAGAATTTATGGGGGGGAACACTTTAAACACAATACCTCCTTACTAACTGCAGAAGGAAGATTCTGTGAATATTACCGGTGCAAGTGTCAAATCGCATCCTTAAGATTAACTGTGTTCCCCCAGCTGTGTCTACTCTAAAAAATGGTTACAAGCTCCTCCCCCCCCCTTCCTAACCCCCTTGCAGTGCTTACACAATAGGGTACCTACTACCACAAGCATCAAACACACAGTGATGAGAATTATGGAAGAGAGATTATGACTTCCAAATAAAATTTTTTTTTTGATCTGCTCGATGGTTGTCAGTAGTTACCTTTCTTCTTCCTTCTGACGATTGTAATCTGGCCATCCTCTCCAATCACTTCTTCTTCCTCACTCTCCTCCGATCCGCTGTCCTCATCAGACCCCGATATTTCTCCTCCTAGTTGGAGGAGAGTTGCAAAAAAAAAAAAACACTTCAGAATGATGACTACTTTACCCAGTGTAGTTTATCAGGTAAAGCATAGATTCACATTTCAAGAACTATGTAAACATTTGCTTGTAAATTTGTATGTATGACAAGCCCCCCCCCCCTCCCTACCCCCATCCATCATTGATAAAGCAGTATATTTCACCATTTCATGTTTCTTGAAGTGATGCCACATACATGATGCCTAAACACCTTCAGAAAATTTTGGTCACTTAAAATTGTAACCTTGGCCTACATTGAATGAGACATACTGTATATAGGCCAAGTGGGATTTGTATGTTAATTGAGAATCAGGACAGAAATTGTTTGTGGTTATTAATTGATAAGGTTCATTATCAGCAACTGACACTTGTCGAGTGAGATGATGAATTTTCTTTAATAGTCACCAAATGGAAGACTGAAATATTTACTTTTATGGGTCTACTGTAAAGAAGCAATTGGTTATATAATTTTTAGTAATGATGCCATGTAACTAAACAGCTTTCTTAACTGAGGAACAAGATGGCAAATTAGGATATCAAGACTTATGACCTAAATTCTTTCCATTTTGCAGTGTGATATTCATATTCATTTTGCACTTGTGATATTCATTGTGATATTCATATTCATTTTGCAGTGTGATATTCATTACTCTACTGCTTTATTTATACTTAAAATATTGTTTTAGACAAATACTGAAAAAGGAAAGAAGAAAAAAGACGGACCTACAACCAGCATAAAAGTAGCGACATTTCTGAACGGAACATATTTATCTTTTTTTTGGACAATTTTGCTCACACATAAGATGAGGAGGGACCTACAACTATTTATTTACCCCAAGGAAAATAAAAACAGAATAACAATAGGCTGAACTGAGAAACCTTTTGAGAGGAATAATTCTATAAGAGGAATATAAGTTACCATCCGCAAGTTGCTTCTTAAGCTCATCAATCTCATTCTGAAACTGCCGTAACAGGGCGTCTTTGGGGTCCTCGTTGATCTTAGCTTTGTTTTTGATGTTCTTGGCTCGGTTGGCGTAGCGCAGGGTACTAATTGTTTCATCGTAATTATACTCTGCAGGCCCGATGTTTGCACACTTGAAGAAAAAAAAAAAAAAAACGATCAATGCATTGTTGCTTCCTCTTTAATAACCACCAGTATATACGGTCTCATAAATGAAAAGGATGAGTATTATTTTATTGATGGACACAATATTTATGATCAATTATTGTGAGTCTTTTTGGGTTCCAGAAATTTTCCCCGACACGTGCCCAGAAGTAAGTCCATCTGACACCACTGAAATGCTTTTTTCTTTAGAATAATAACAACTGCTTGGATGCCTTTTCCAGTAAAATAACAAATGCTTAAATGTTACTTATATTTCTTGATATCAAACTTGATAAAGGGTTATTAGAGTAAAATATTAAACTCAAAACTTAACCAGAATGCCAAAATGCATTGTGGTTTTGATGATGTAACGTGAGCTGTTTTCTTTATGAATCTGACGTAATGTATAGCGAGGGTGTACAACATACTTGATATTAGTTATACAGTGAAAAGCAGTGTGATGTGACAAACAATAAATTCACAATGACACAGGCTTTCCTGAAATGACCATTGATTTCAACAACAGGCTTCTGGTACTATATGTGATTGATACATCAACATACTAAATATGACATCTGTCCTTGTTGAAATCTTGTGTAAAACATGGTTTTCACAATGGGACCCCTGGTGAAGTCAAACGACCATTGACCTTTGCCTACAACATTAGGCTTCTTTTACTCAATGTGGTACAACAACATACCAAATATGTGATCTGTCCAAGCTTCCCTTGCGATATTATGTTTAGGAAGGTGTGTTTAGTGTAGAGAGACAGGTAAGAGGGGAGTGAAGTAAATGTTTGGCAGTTGTTGACTTCAAATGACCTTTGACCTCCACCAAAAGCAATAATAGGCTCCTTAAATTTGATATGGTACATCTACAAACCAAATATGAGATCTGTCCCTTCTTGCAATTTCATGGATATAAGGCTTTCATGATTTGACCTGTTGTCCCCATATGACCTTCCACCAAAATCAATAGGCTTTTTGTACTCAATGTGGTACTGTACTTCTACACACCAAATATGAGGTCTTCTAATCCTTACCTTGTCAACAGATTGCTTGAGTGACAACTGACAAATTTTGATAGAAATCAACCTAATTGTTACCTTTTCCAGCAGTGGCAATCAAGAGTGATCTTGGCCTCTGGCAGAAATGGTTAATGCACCTCCCTCCGACAACAACATAGTCGACACGAAAATCAAGATGAGGTGGTGCTGGCCCCCCCTCCCCCTCCCAGTTGACAAAGTGTCAAGAGTCTATGGATAGGACCCAAAATGCTTGCACAAACCTTGTACACAAGAGTACCAAATATCAGGGGGAGAAGACTGATGCCCCCACCCCCCACCCCCACCCCCCACTGCTCTAGGCCCTCATGCCCTGCCCGATTGCCCAAACCAAGTGCTTTCTTGTTTTTTTCATATCTAAAAGTAGTTAATTTGCCACTACTAGCCAAACACTTCCCAATCCCATTGGATTGATACTCTATATGCAAGAGGTTAGACCTCTGTTTCAACCCGTGAAATGAAAAAAAAAAAATTGAGGAAAATGAAATCATCTGCTAATACCATAACAGTCTTTGCATTTCCTCCCAAAGAGTCCTGTAGTAAGCGAGTCAGTTTAGAGTTTCTGTACGGTATGTGGGTACTCTTGCCGTCCACCAGCGATGAAATCACATTACCCAGCGTCGACAACGACAAGTTGATTTTCGTAGCCTCGATTAACCTCTGACCAGTCGCTCCGGTCTTGGTCTGTCGCTCAGAACCCTAGGCAAAGACGGCAGCCAAAATGTTATTGTTCGATGCTGCAATTGAGGATCTCTTAAAGGGTGTGAAGACTCGCGCAAAAAGAAACGTGTAATGCCGGTAATCTGACCTAGTTTTGAATGAAGTGTAACAGAAGTGTTAAACACCACCACACTAGTGTACAGTCAGTACATACAGCTGCGGTCAATACCCACAGCACAGTATACAAACGATACAGCGATGGACATCTCAGGTCCAGCTAAAGACAACAATTAAGGTATCACGTTTCATTTCTGTCTGCATTTTTGTAGCGACACGAACAAAACGTCACTTGCAAGCAACAGAAAGTTAACTTTTTCAGATGGCCGCACACGGTTTGGGGGCGAGTCTTCAATGCCTTTAATGGTTCAATGAGTATGTTATGACTGTAATTGATATTGGGGTGGGCTGGATGTTGATCGCCTAATAAAAATGCTGGAAATATTATGCATCTCTAGGTCAAACCACATCCTCGTAGCATTTTGTAAGACAAAGATATCAAATTTTTTTTTATCTTCAAATTTTGTGGTATTTTTGTGAATGCATCTGGCAACAGTAGAGCGTATAATGTCATTGACATTGCAATTTCAGAAAATGGAAATGTTTTGTTTACTTTATAATATAACTCATTAACTCACAGAGAAGATTAAACACAGAGAATCTTGCCAGCTAAGAAAACATTCCAAATGCATCAGGTTCCGAGGATAGATCGAGGAAAAGATTATAATAAGAAAGCATAGCTTTTTTGAGTACATTAACTGTTGGGTCTGTCAAAATAGGTTTCACCCAATCGACTGTATCTTGAGTAAGGGACAAGATATTGAGACTAACAGTGTGGAATGTTGTTTTTTTCCATTAAAGTGTCCAATTGTCTGCCACTCAATCCCTTTAAGGACTAAACATAAGAATCATCCAAATCGTAACATTTGCACAAACTGAAAATTGTTTTTGTTCACTATTAAAAACCTTTCCACGAATATGAGCATGTCATGTCATGAATTTATGTTTCTAAGACTGAGACAACAATATTGTTGGAATGCTGTATTCCCACTGTAACGACCATCCCCTCTGAATGTTCCACAAGTGAAAACATGACACGGATAATTCTTCTACATACCACCTCATTGTTAAAAGGGGGGATATTTTGAAAAATTTATTGTTTCATTTTAAGGTTTTTATAACTTATATATCTTAAATATTCCTATAATAACAAGTGATAACCAATGAATGACAGCAAAAGATTCTTTGCTGCAAAACACAGTTCCTCGTGTGACTTACGGCCAGGTCCACCATGTGCAATTTACCAACTCGTACGTGCTGTTCCTTATCGGCGCCCTCGTCGCTCCTTTCGACCGTGATAGAGAATATGGCATGAGATCTGGAGCTGTGTTCGTTCATGAAGGTGGAACCCACCGACCCTGCATGGGGTTAAAGTAGTTAAATATTTGTTGAAACAAGAAAGGAAATCCATCTTTTAGATTTCAAGCAATTGATTAATTTAAGTATTGAACGACCTGTGAGAAATTACTAGCGGGATTTGAAGCAGTTTAATTCTAAAACACAATTCTCAGCTGTGCACTTCCATCTAAGATGTCTTGTCCTTCACTTTAGAGGACCTCCCTACCACACAAATATACCTTGGCCTAGGCTTACCAAACTGTCATACAAAGAATCAAGACAGGGGACGATTGTGTTGAAACAGTTACAGACGAGCAAGGCGGATCAACAGAGACTTTTACCCTCTCGAAGATTCTTCATTCATTTGCATGAATCATTCAGCTGATAAATATGACCTTGAAAGGCCTGAATATATAAATAGAGGGCAGTATAATATTGTTAAAAATGATTTAATTATTGAAGCCCCACCACAAAGTCTGAATGAATGAAACGATATATGTTGTATTTTGTGTTCCTTATTATTTTAATTAACTATTTATTATTAGTGGTAAGTTTATTGATAAACACTATTCTTGTTTCCTAAAATCATGGTTCCCTTCCCACTGTTAAAAACAACAGTATGTTGTCCGTACCTTCCACTGTATTCAAGTTACAGTATTGATTAGCTGCATAGGATTGATTCACTTACTCCTCAAGTATTCAAGTTACACTATAGGCTAGCTGCATAGGATTTGATTAACTTACTGTTCTTGTTGCCTAGAGTCATGATCCTGTCCATATCATCAGCATTGTTGACAACAAACGCAGACAGATCTTTCACATAGACACCAACATCTGGCCTTTCTTTCACCTTTCCCGCAGAAACAAAAAAACAAAGAAATTCTTTTCAGGTTTGATATGACATGTTTAACCATTGCAAGTAAAATGAGATAGTACTGGAAATGAAATGCATAAATTTACTTATGTAAAAGTCTCCAATAATTGACAGGCCTTGGAATATTTACACACCAAAAAAAAAAAAAAAACCTCACAAACTAAGTTGAGGGCGTTGTGGTCAAGTGGTTAAGGCAGTGGACTTGTGATTTAAGGATTACAGGTTCGAGCCCTGGCCAGATCATTATATTGTGTCCTTGGGCAAGGCGCTTTATCTCCATTGCCTCTCTTCACCCAGGTGTATAAATGGGGACTTGCGAGGTAACTTGTAAATATAGTTGTTTGCGCCGGTTTGTGGCTGCACCCTATGGGAAGTCCCCCGGGGGACACGTGGTTGTGGTGCACTGTGGTGCCCCAGGAGAGATTGATTGAATTGTGCACACTTTGGTGTGTAGGTGTGACAAGTTACCAATGACCAGGGTTAAGTTGTAAAGTCGTGTGAGAGGGCCTTGGCCCTGAACAAGACTGTAAACCTAAAATTATAAATTATAAGTTAATTGAAAAAAAAAAAAAACTGACCTCTAAACGACTCTTCTGATTTTTGCCTAAAAGATCCTTCACCTCTTCATTGTAGATTTCCAGATATGAGACCCGAACTAAAAACCTGAAAGGAGGAATTAAATAATATAGAAAAGTCCCTAGTACTCTGTCACCACTGTCAACATTTTAAAGTTGATGGCCGGGTTTCCCCTGGTATTCATGTTGTGCCGTGGCCCCCTCTCTGTCTTATGCGAAAAATATTACCATCATCGCCGCCTCAGTTTCAGAAAAGGAATAAACAATGATTGTTGCAATTCAACTTTTTTAAACCCATGCCATCATCTGACACTGAAAAAACTGGCCGTGAACCCTAAATTATAGCAACAAATAAAAGTTCTTTCGTCTAGTTAAAATAGCATTTTTATCTAATCTATCTAAAATATGTGTTTATTACACAAGCAACAATGCTGTATATAGTGATTAAACTAAAAAGAAAATACTTTATAAACTATCTGTTTTGTACATGTGCACGAGCAACAATGCTGTGTGTAGTGATTAAACTAAAAAAAATATAGTTACAAAAAAATTAGAGAGAGTTGCATGCCAAGCTAAAATCTCATGGAAATAATAAAATGTTGAAATATTTATGACCGTCACATATGAGGTTCCCTGTAATTAATAATTGACAATTCATGGCGCCAAAGATACGATGGATTATAGGGTTCATATCTTATCAAGATTCTGAGAGGGCTTATGTGATGAAATTGGGTCAATTGTTTAGAAAGGAAACACATGTGAGGTTAGATTAACTGTATCCATCCCAGTCAAGATCAACTGATACATTTGTAAGTTAATTTATTATATTGTTTATTGTCTATTCAAAAACAGCTGCCTGCATAAAATCAATATTAATATGGAAATGATTATAGTTCCCAGGGCTCAGAAAATATGTAAATTTTGTCAGCCCTGGGCATGTGCTAGCAAATACTGTAGCTCACAAACGCTTGGGCCACAATTACATTACGAATCAGACCCCACGCTCGGAGTTTGACATTAAAACGTCTTAATTTGAGTTTGAACCTCCACATGTTTACATTTGACTCTGTGCTTCATATATCAGAGCCTGCACTCCTGATCACTGAACAGAAAGTGGAGGTTTTTTTTAACTAGAAGGAAAGGCACAAGACCAGAAGTAGTGTATTGTGAAGCTATCATACAAATACCAACGAACATTATGTCGAATAACCGGCAGAGAAAACAATGGAACTTAAAGGTTACCGCTGACTCCCGGTCAACCCCAAACCGAATTTGGGTCTGATCCTCCTTCGATTTTAGTCTATAGTGGGGTCTGATCTGCGTTGACACTACAAATCAAAGGCATGAGATATAAAGTATGAGACCCATGCATGAGATCTAATGTAAATGGGGCAAATGTCCTTACCAAATCCTTTTGGGAAAATACAGAATTATCTAAGACTTCAATTCCTCAAATGATACTTATCTGTTAGTTCTAACAAGATACGTATCGGGGGCAAAATTACTTTCAGATATTTCTAAATGGAACTCTAGTTCCATACGGTCTTTCTTCTGTTTATATCACTTTTGAAGTACTTTGATTTATCAGTTGTCTTTACTTTGAAGTGTCTTACAAAGCGATATGTGATAGCGTGTAGGAAGTACAGATCAAATTTGCATTCTATTACGACAAAGTGACCGAGCAGCAGCTTAAAAATACCTCACAGCCATTCGGTGAATCTTCTTAGGGTAAAAGACACTCATGCCAGGATTTAGGAAACATCATACACTGAATATGCATGACCTTTGAAACCATATCATAAAATGATTTGACTTCTCATTTACAGAGTTTGTGATAAAAAAAATTTTTACCGTACTTTTTTTTCCCCCCCCAAAAAAATTCTTACCTTACTTGATCTCCGGCTTTGGCGATCGTGCCGAATATGTGCGCAAACGAGTTGGGGATGATTCCCCGAAGTTCTGGCTGTGCTCGAACGCCCTCCATTGTGTAGGTTTTCCCCGTACCCGTTTGTCCGTATGCAAATATGGTACCTGAGAAATCAATAAAAAGCCACAATCTCTACTGTTTTTTCTTTGGTTTCCTTGGGTATTTCAAGACATCCATGTTTTCATGAACACTGTGCAATGAAATGTGCAAAGTAAAGTACTTAATAAAGCTGTAACACTTTACATATTTTGCTTAAATTGTACAACAATTACTACACACCACATTTTTGTCACATATATTGCTACTTTTTGTTTCATTCACAATCTAAAATATGAGTATCGGATAGTTCATGTCATCCAGGCAGTGGCGGAGCTAGGGGTATTGGTCAAGGGGGGCGAGAATGGTCTGTAGGGGTGCTTACGACACTATCTAAGCGGAGCGCCACCACGGGTTGGCACGGAGCGTACCGAAATTTTTGAGTAAAGATACTCCCTAGATCGCCGGAAATGACCCTTTCCGGGCCTTGCTAATTTGCAGATAAATGTAGTATAAATAGGTGTCATC
>KN894441.1:4929-37980 GCA_000934455.1 Apostichopus parvimensis
TTTACCAGCAAATGATGAAAAACTTGAAATTTAACTTCATAAGTTAATAATTTATTATATATGAGATGTAACAAATTACTGGAACTACTTGAGTCATCCATTATGTTCCTGTCCTGTCCTGAGATATTCACTAATTGTCTTCTAACAAGTCACCACTCAATGGTTTTACTTGAATATCCTCTCAAGAAGGTACAGTACAGTATGTATGTGCAAACTGTAACTGTCAGCTGAGTCACTTGAAAGGTTACCGAAAAAAAAAATATCACGAGAGAGGTCTTTTGGCTAAGGTGACTATATTTTCTCTATGGAATCCGGGGACATCATACTGATGTTGATCCCTCCCCCTCCCCCCCCCCCATTGGTGGACATCAAGGATAATTACCTACACTGTGAGTCTGAAGGGAACAGTAGGATCTTTATGGTCTCTGTGTTTTGGTATGTCTGTCGCTTTCAAGGACGTAGGTCAATGCCCAACTTTAGAACATCTCATCCAGAAAAAAAGGGCTTTTTTAAAGACAAAATATGCAATTCAAGGAAATTGTAAATGGAATCCGGGGGAAGGGGGGGGGCATCCCCATGGAAATTTGGGATGTCTGGTCATTTTCCCAGGGCTGTTTGTTTCCTATTCTGACCTGTAAAAGGTTGTAACACACCTTGAGATGTGTGTAACAGCTCACAGTTAATCATAACATTAATTCCTGCATGGGTCAGCAATTACTGTTATTATACTTATTTTATAAACCATCATGTCCCTCTTTCTGTTTCAAGTTGGAAATGTCAGACTCTGGGTCCGATCTTCCCTTGATCCTGGTCTATGGAGGGGTCCAAATCAGGTTGTCTGACCCCCAAATTACACTACAAATTGGACCCAGGGCCTGGGACACTACGCTTTTCCTCATGCAGAAACAGGGCTTTAAATTCATAGTGGAAGATTCTTAAACTAATAAACTTGTATGATTAAACATTTAGACATAGTTATACTGTAGGTGATCTAGACTGGGTTTCGTTGGCTTGGCCTATTTTCAGTCGGCCTGGTAATTTGAGGCAAGGAAGGATACCATTGTAATATGATATGATATATGTTTTGGTGTGGTCTAATTAAGTAGAACAAACTTAATTATATTAAAAACTTTACAACAACATATCAGAACAAGATAGAGATGTCTGCAGTTCAAAGTTTTTTTTTTCTTTTTCGGTTTGATTAAAGTTGTTAGCCAACTACTTTGAATTATAATTACTAAATACAGTATACACACCTTTTCAAACAATGGTACACAATGTATCACATCCCCTGGTTATCTTCAAATTTAATAGGCAGTGCTACATGAGTGTCAACAATATCTTGATCAGGGTAACAACAAGTACTTTGTATCCAAGATAATAATCAAAGTTAACTTTATACAACTGTTTGTTTTCTAATATCAAAGTTTTATATCATTTGCTCACAACACACTATGAACATGTAATTAGGATTGAGGACCTACTTAATTCTCACAGTGAAAAATGCAGTAACGAAACACAACTTACATTGAAACTGAATGTACCTTCTACATCAATCAGACATCAATGAAAATTGCATATAGAGAATACTCTCAAATTGATTTCTTGAGCAATATTACAGTAGCCGATCAGGCCACCACTACCCACCGATTGTGTTGTTACAATTCATTGTGCTAAGGACATCTTTTAGTTACATTGAATTATGCGATGTCATCCTGCCAACCCTAAACAACATCTCATTCAAGATGATAAGTATGTTCTCGTTTCCATGATAATAAACAAAATTAGCTTGCAGACTGGATGTTTTGTTTGGTGTATTAATTGCAATCGATCACAAGAAGGGTTTTTTTGCACTTTGAGCATGCAATGATCATGTATATATTGCTGTACCTGTGATACTCGATAGCCACATAAGCTAACCAACAGGACTGTTAAACAAAATGAACATGATGACGCCTCCCAATGTTACTTGTCTGCCCACCGCTCCCTACAACTTAATCACATATTAGCAAGCTACTTTAGGTATAGTCAGGCTCGGTATAAACATTTTGGAAATTACTCTGACACGGAAATTCACAAGATGTTATCTCATCGAAACTACGAACCTGTCCATCAATCACCCTTTGATCTACATGTACTGTTCTTTATAATCTGGTTTTGTAGAGCAAAGCAGTTATTCAGAAAAGACCAAATGTTTATAGAAAAATTGCAAAGCTACTTTTAAAGTTATTTTGTAGAAAATCTTAATTATTATTAGTATCTTCAGCATTTAATATAAGAAAAGAAAAATTTTCTATCACCTTGTGAAAGATCCTGCTATATAGTGCAAAATATATGTATAATTGTGCCTTGTAGTAAAGGTTGATATATGCAGTAATTAGTAGATAAGTGCCAAAGATATTAATAATAATATAAGTTCATGGAATTTTTTATCCTTGGAATCCATATCTAGAATTATACTTTAAGTTACAGAATCAACAATTACTTTTAATCCGATAGATTAGAAAACATAAATAAACCTGCGCTAATAGCATACCAAAATCTGTCTAACACAAACAGAAGCTCTTATAATTACACCGTTATCTTTCCTTTAGGATTTCAAAGTTAATTTAAGTCCCCAGTAAGCAAGCAGTTATTTGATACAAGAAGATTGTGAACACATTTGGTTTGAGAATTTGAGATCTTAGAGATCTTGATCGAAACGTGTGTGTGTGTATTTAGGTGATCAAGGCCATAGTGCCAACAGGCTGTAATCTGTTGCATAAATGTTTCTTTATAATGTCTCCCAAAAAAAAGTTAATCAAAGCGACTCATGGAAGGTTTCCTGGCATTCAAGATTGGTAAAACATTGAAAACCTACAAAAATGTTTGCAATTTCATAGTTTTGGAGTTTTACCACTACTTCACACCTTTAAAAACTCAGTCCAAGAAAACCTGTAAAATACGTCGGTTTTCAGGCACATTTAAAATGATTTCAACTCATAATGGTCGATATTTCAACATCTCATTGGCTCATTTCTGGCTTTATAGAAAAGGAAAGAATTCCCAAGTGGCTTCAAGGTACTACACAGACCTATCACCAACTACATACTATAAAGCGGTCAAATCGATGGCATTCCTCCTCGTAAATTTAAAACAACAATGCATAGGAATGGATGTTGTGCAAGAAAAGAAAGGCGATCTTCTGTGTTAACAATGGTTAAAATATACAGCTCAAATCTATTGAAAGGAGTTCTGATGTTGTAACCGAAGTTACAAGTTTCCAGTGTCGGATTGGCACCTATCCCTTTAACCATGTCCTCTGTCCCCCTTGTTACCCACTTCTGATCACTCCAGTATCACCCATTTTAACCTGCAGAGCATTCTTTAGTTAGACACTAAAATAATGGAGGAATTATTAACAACTGAAAGGTTACAATTCACTTTACACTCATTATCATTTACACAAAACTCCTTCAAAATGTTATAAGGACCTACTAAGATCTATTATGTACTGTACAGTATAACTTGCAGATTCTTTACATCCATTTAGCCCTGTGCATATCATAAATCACTATGTATAACTTGCAGATTCTTTACTCTGAGACTGCATCTTACCTTTCATTAATTGACTCCTCTCCTCGTTTAGCCCTCTGTATATCATAAATCACATCATTAATAACCATCACGGCATGCACAATACCAGTATAATATTCAATGATTTTTCTATTCCACATTGCTATTAGCATGAAAATTGAACAAATATCCTCCTCCTCCCCTTCCTACCCCTTGCTGCCTCCCTATGTTTTCTTCTTTCATGATTTGCGAACGGATTAACGACATAATCGATCACTAACTATTTTTGACATATTTATGAGTACTTTTTCGAGTCATGACGGTTCGCTGTACAAACTTACCATAAAAATATTTTCATGTCAACAGGTAACAAATTTTCATTCCCCAAATTGGTATATGTAATCCTCTCCACCACTACATCCCCCTCCAACCCATTAGCAGAACAAACTGTTTGGTGATTTCCTATGCACCCAATATACAGATTCATATGAAACATTACAGAGACCCCAAATTGTAACAAACAAGACATGAAATGTTATTACAGCAACAACAATAAAGTATTGTCTTGATACTGTAATAATGCACTGACATATGTACTAACCATACAGACGATATTTCAATTGTTTCTTAACATTAAGAGAAAACTTTGGAAGACTTACCCAACTTTGCGGCAAATAATGTGACTGCTGTAATAACAAGGTAAAGCTTCATTTCGGATGCTGTGTTAATGAAGGTCAGAGGAACTGTCCCATGAATATCATGAGAAAATTGTATGAAAAGACAGAACGAGAAAAATATTAGTGGTAAATAATTTATAGAATTTTAAAACTTGTCATATTTATGTCCAGTTTCAAGTTTTAACTCTTTTTTCCTGTTTTATTCCTACAAGTTCCACTGAGAGAAGTAATTTATACAGAGAGCTGGCATTATACTATGCTCAAACCCCATTAAGGTTGTGATGCCAATTTTACTGTGAGTCGGTGCCCAAGTTAAAATCTTAAACTGACAAAGTCCAATTCCACAGAATGGTTATGAAAACCTTTTTTGGGGTTTTACAACAGTTGGATGAACTTTGTTTGCTTGTGATAAATACAGCATCTGTAAGTTTACGTAAATCACGATGATGATCTTCTGATACAATCTTAACAAGGGTGTGCTCCCTTCAAATCAAACAGAACAGTCAACTAAAAAGACCAAGCTAGTATCCACAAATAGTATGGGGAAAACATGTACACACACCATAGTAAGATTCCTAGATTAAGAGGAGAACCCTCTATTTTCTAGATTATGGATTATCCAGATCATATATACAATAATTAATTATTGTATAATCCAGAATATTAACTATCACTAATCAAGGGTTCATATGCAAGGTCTATAACTTTGGTTGAAATTTTTCACAGAGAATAGAGCAGCTCGACACACGAAAAATGAAATGGTAAAGCACATTCTTAAATCAAATTATACAACACAGTTACAAGGATCAACAAAATAGATAACTGCAATATATAGGCAAATGGAATATTTCATAGCCAAAAGTCTCTCTCAATTTTTGGTTACCAATGATTGTTTTATATAAGCTACCCTGCAATGCAATAATACATTTTAATATGTACTAAAGAAAAGAAACTGGTCTTACTCACCCTTACTGGCTGTTTGATTCCTGTAATTTCTTGCATTCCATTCAAGTTCTTGTAAAATATTCTTATAAATCCTGTTTTTATGTCACACTTGCTCTCTTAATTACATTAATCACCACCTATCAGATTTCTGGTGAAAACTAGCATACCATCAAGTCAAAACATCCGATTTAACATTTGTTAAATAAAGTATAAACATTTATTGTGAACTACCAAACCTGACTAGCTTTGCTGTCGAGAAAAGTTGGGTGTTCCTTTCTGCATGAGTGGAGTGTGGTTCTCATAGAATTCAATTCCTTGAAAAAGGAAAATGGGTATACCATTCCATAGACTAAAGAAGTGTTTACTGAAAGGATTAACGGCTACAGTTGATCATAAGAATGGGATTTGCTGAGTGGAGATGACCCATTGAAAATCATCGGGCGTGACGCTTGTCTTAGACACTTCTTTGGAAGAAGCCTTCTTGACCTATGAATTGTATTGATTTTGTTGTACGGCATACTATTTGTGGTTTAACATACACTGTCTACACGGAGTGAGTCATATTGTAAAGCATACATACCTGAATAATTCACACATATTTTGAAAGGGACTACAACTAAACTGACACACTAAATCGGTAACTCCTATCGGTAAGTAAGGTCGCAAGATATATAGCCACAAATTTCTACAACACTTTTTGACAAGTTTGGAATATCTCTTTGCATGGTATGCATAATTTTAAAGGAGAATTTGTGGATTCATATTTGTGGTGATTGAAACTATGCAGTTTTCTAATTATCTTCTTTGATTGGTACCACCAGCAAAGCTTTGACTTCACTGCATAGTACCTTTTAACCCAAACAAAAAGTACAATGAATAAAGGACTTTCAAAGAAATTCTACTCTACGTGATGTCACAATGGGTCGTCAAACTACTGTACGTCAAAGTGCGGTCTCTTGTTGGAAGGACTCGATAAAGGAAACAACCTGGTTGGCAATTCAACCAATCTTAGACATTTTCATGACTTTGTGTGCTTCTGTCAATATAAAATAAAATGGTAATGACGCACGTTTCCAGGAAAAACTCTTGTGTACTTGTTACTTGTTAGGTCAATGAGGGCATTCTGATTGGTGAAATATTGTGTAATGTGATCAAGGAATTTTAGAAGTACAGTGTGGTGTTTAATGATCAAAGACTGTAGGGTAAATATTGGAGTATAGAACCACACCTGCTCTCTTTGAAAAAGAAAAGTAGTTTTTCATATTATTCAAGCTCTAACTGCTTTTTCACAGCTGTATTTGTACTATTCAACATCAGCAGGGGGCTGAAGGGAGTAACTTATCCAGTATTGCATTGCAAATTACTATGTGAAATGATCAAGTCGCTATGCAAAGGCAAGAATGTATAGTTTTGTTTCATTTTACACAGGAACCAAACTGTTTTATTAGAGACCATATTCAGAGACATTAAAACTGATAAACAAAAACTGAACACTGAATTATTCCCTGCGCAAGTGGTAGGTTTCTTTCTTTGGAAAATCTATGTTCATAATTGTTTTCATGTTTTGAAATCGAAGTGATGTGTGTGAGAAGGGACCAAAATTTGCATGTTTCTTAGTTTGTAACTTCCAATGGAATTATTAAATTGTGACTTCAAAGGGGGAAAAAGGAGAATATTTAAAAAAATTCTTAAGTTACTGTTTAATTTGAAGTAAACAGAAAAAAATAAAGAGAAAATCAATGAAAATCTCTTATGCTTTTATTCTTTATTCACAAATTATTTACAAGCTATACACATCTTTTACAGTGAATTATACAATAATGAATTATTGGATATATGACCTGGATAATCCATAATCTAGAAAATAGAGGGTTCTCCTCTTAAAGAAAACAGATACAAACTTAAAATGTCAACAAACCAGAAATCTACAAAGTTCAAATCAAGATTTGTTTAAAACGATGGGATGGTGCGTACCAACCTGATCAAGCCCCCTTGGAACTAAATGAGTGTTAAAGGTGCCCAGTAAACAAACAGATTGAATTCTTGTCTGGTGCAAGTTGTGCCACTCTCTGCTATCGCTATGCTAATTTACTGGCACTGGGATTGGTAGTTTAAGTGAATGATTAAAGATATTTATTCTCAAAGTCTAAACTTAAAAGATTACAAACTCAATCAGGGTTTCAATAATTAGTTTAATAGTAAAGAGATTGCAAACACATGTACTACTGTGGACTAGTAAAGCATCAAATTCTATCAACAAAGCTGGAGTTGAATGGTTTGACCAGGGAGTTGTTATTCCATAACAACTCCCTTTCTATAAACCCAGCAATACTGAAGTGCACCACCTATCGGGTAATATGGCCCGTAATATTTCAGTTATTTAGAGTTATTTAGAGAATTTTAGAGAAATTTAGAGACAGTTATTTAGATAATTTTCCAGTGCCTGCAAATAAACAGTCACCTGATCGAGTCACTGGCAGAGATTGACATTTAAATTTTCGAACAAACTTGCTTTTGTCTTGAACCAAACTGCTCAGAGAGGAGAAGGAGGTATGTCGCTTATTAATGAAGAGAAAACAAATGTGCATTCTTGAAGGTGTGTTCTATTACAGTGCAGAACAGAGAGTATGTCATCACCCCCTAAACCAGGGGTTTCCCTAACTTTATCCCCCCACGAACCCCCTGTGGATGTCAGAGTTGTCCACGAACCCCCAACTTTTCAAGACACGATCTGAGTCATTATTATACTATAATACGCATAACAGAGCTTCATGAAAGATCAAGTACAATTCAGGAACACCAGATGGACCGAAGGTCAACCAGGGGGGAAAATAAGCCAGCCAGCCCTAGGAGCTGAGCAGTACACCTAACTGGCCCAATGGGGCCCATAGATCTCCGAAACAAACGGTCTGGGCGTTTTTTTTGTTTTAACTTCTTTCTTAACCGATCAATATATTGTACGTTGATTACAAAGTGCAATTACTTGAAATAATTCAGCTTGCACAAATTCTTTTGCAACTTTGTAACATCCATAATAACTTGCAAACTGTTCCTAGCACATGTTGTCATGTAGTTGAAACTTTTAGTCTTGAATGTAAAAAACTAATAGCAGCTCCCTGGTATAAATACTGTATTTAGGGGAACATGGGGTAAAAGGGACCCCCGGGGTATAACCGAACCCCCTCACTAATTCGAAAACGCAATACCCCCATCTAGTTTTGACTCGATATATTGCGCAAGAGCCTTACAATGTGACTATTGTAAAACACGAAGGAGGTTTACCGCAAGCAAAATTCCAGCTATCCTATCTTCAAATATCCTGTGCATGCTGGTCTAATGCGAGTATGTGAGGTTTTCATTATTTTACAGAAGCTATGCACGTTTATATAAAACTAATTGACTTTATATTGGTAAACAGAGAAGTAACTCACAATATTAGTTATGTTTGATGTCTACTTAGAATAACAGGCTGCAACCTATAGTGAAAGTAGCAACAGTAATGCATACAGGGTGAAACGGAACCCTTGAATTGGGTCCAAACGGACCCCAGGTTCCATCCAGCAGTCATCATCGTTCATTGTGGAACTAATCATATTATTATGCATAACACCAGCGAGACCATCAATCTTCTTTCAGAACTTGACTCTAACATTAAAACCCTTGTTCGTGGAGTGAAAGTGGCTTTTTCGGGTCTGACTGCCAACAGAAACTGTTTCCACACTGATGTTCAGATATGCCACATTAATGACAAAATTAAGCAATTTTGTAAGGAACTGTATTTGATCCTCATGTATCTGATCATATGATTATTATTATGCAAAGATCGCTGTTATGAAAAAACCAGTCATATGTTATCGTAGGACACAAGATATTGACTTGGTTCAGTTTAGATCTGATATTAATGACAGCCCAATTTGCAGGGTTGATCAAAAGGGTCCACTCCCTGAACTTGTGTCTACTTATGACTCATTGAGTATTATTCTCGATAAACATGCCCCTGTTATTAGGAAGGTCGTCAAACCTGACAAGAAAACTGAACCATGGTTAAGTCTGGATATTGTCCAAGCTAAAAAAGTTAGGAGACAGCATGAGTGTCAGTGGCGCAAAACCAGTTTATCTGTCCATAGAGAACTTTATAAGGATCATTGTAAAGTTGTGCGGAACAAAATTCATATTGCAAGGAGATATTATTATGCTACTATTATTGCTGATAAATCATCTCCTAAAGATCTTTTCAAGACTGTTGATTATCTTTCAAATAAAAAAGTGCACATCTTGAACAGACCATGTCACTTGCAAATCATGTTACTAATCTCTGTCGTTCTGCTAATTGGCAACTGAGGAAAATCAGTCTGATGAGGAATTACCTTGATAACAAGACTTGCGAGATACTGGTCCATGTCATTTGTGACATCAAAGCTTGACTTTCTAAATTCACTTTTATTCGGCCTTCCTGATTGGACCATCCAGAAACTTCAAAAGATCCAAAACACCGCTACCCGTATTGTGAAAAGGAAGGGAAGAAAATGCCGAACCACTCCACCCTATACCACTATACCCTTTGAACCCGGACATCTTACGATGTAACGGATCGACAACTTCCGGATCAACAGCCGCCTATTAGGCCCGAATTTCAGTCCGAAGAAGAGGAAGAGCACGATGACAGGTGCGGAAATTTTGACCAGCAGTCCATATAAAGCCCTTCTGACCCAGGCGTAACAGGAGAAAACACTCGCGCTGAACGAGAAGGAAGCCAGTACGAGGAAACGAAAAGCAGAGCAAAGTAGACAAGGAGAAAAAGCAAAAGGAAGAAGGGTCCTATTCCAGTAATGAAAGCGACACTGAAGCTGAAGGGTACCAGACAGGGTGCTGGGAAACATCCACGGTAGCTAAACAACTTTCAGTCAAATTCAGGGATGGTACTGTAGCCAATACACAGGACAACACAGAGTGTTTGTTTTGCGGCGAACTCTACAGCCAAATGCAACTTGATGAATGGACACAGTGCACAATGTGCAAAAAGTGGGCGCATGACAACTGCGGGGGTGTTGACATTGATGACAATGAGTTTGTTTGTGATATTTGTAAATGAATATGCAGATCAGAAGTGTTGACAGTTATTACGCTGCATAACCTGTATTCGCAAGTAACACGCCTTGAACAAAAAGCCTTGAACCATCTGATAATTATGCCAGTTGTAGTAAGAAATTTAGTTGTATTATAGACGTTATATGGTGTAGTTATTGTAGTACGGGTAAGGCGGACCCCAGGGTTCGTTTTGTCCGAGTCACGGGCAAGACGGAACCCTCACCTCATTTCATATTTGTTAACGTTTCTACTAATTTCCTATTCTGAAGAGATGTTTTCTACATGGTGGCAGTAACATTGGTTTATCCAATATCCAATGTACAGTTAATAAAGAGAGCTCTTTCTGCTCGGAAGAAAGCTTACACTGATTCAAGGGCCATTCTGTCAACACCAACAACCATCAATGATCTTCTCATAATTGTGATGGATGGTTCCAAAGTTACAGATTTGACCTCACGGATTCAGTGATTGTCTTGGATTCTTAATGTACATGCCTGTCAGGGGGTCGATCAAAATAAAACTCTTAGTTGAAGTACTTAAGGAATCTCTTATGATGCAACTGCAGTAACTCATTTGCATAAACGTGTGTATCACAATAGACTTAGTACTAGTGGTCATAACTTTAAATTCCTTGGGCGGGGTTTGGAATGTTGCCTCGTGGAAAATTAGGCATAGAAATAATCACTTCGCTCTGAGACGTCCCGTTGTACAGATTGGGAGACGATTTGGTCGGGGACCAGCACAGTGAAAACTTTATGATTTTTTGAGTGAAAGTCAACGTTTGTAGTGAACCAGGTTTTGGATTGGAGCCGTGACCTGTAAGTTTATTTAATAGATTATTATACTAAGTCAGGGGGAATATAATTCGTGGATATCAATTTGCGGGGGGATGAAAATTTCGTGTTTATTTATTCAAGAGAAATCAAAATTTGCGTTAATTGCTTTATGAGAAAATAAATTTGTGTACGAAAAGTACGGGACAAATTTACAAGAAATTCACATAAAATGTGTATGATGTTATTTAATTCTTGACATGCGTAAATTCAAGTTATTAGAAATTAACGAGTTTAAGAATATGTCGTTAAACATGTGAATTAATTTTTTTGGGAAGTCATTCGGCAACAGAAATTTTGCGATATGTATTTACGTTTCAATCATTTCCAAAAAGAATGTACTGTCATGCGTATGACTATGAAACTTTATACTTTATACTGGAATAGGGTTTAAAGGAATTAGTTATTAGACAAATTCTTCCTTTTTTAATTCATAGGGTGGTAACTTGTGACCTGAGAATTAGGTCAATTCTGGCTAGGAGAGGCGACATGCGATGTTCCTTTCGCTTGAGAGGCAGTCTCGAAATATGAACTTTATCCTGGAACTGGAGAGAAAGCCGTGTCCAGTTTAACCTGTAGTATTCGTATTATTATTATTATTATTCATTTGTATTCTAAGTATTATTGTAAGAAGCCTCAAGTATTTTATGGTTTCGTATAATAAAGTAAATTTTGTGTTTAAAACTCGTATCGCTTCTTTTATCGATTCTATGTGTCAGACCTGCACCTGTTCCAAGGGCCTTGTTTAGGGGGACCTTGTGACAATGCCAATATCTGACCAGGGTACTACATGCTATCACTCCCATTACTTTCAATCCATTTGAGTGATACGGGCTCAAAAGGAAAATGATGCTGTGACCAAGACTGTGCTTGGATGTTGCTCTCATTGTCTTCCAGCAGACAGGATATATATATATCTACATATATTCTTCTTAGTAAGTTAGCTAGGACTCGATTGGATATAGTATTTCTATCACAATGCAAACAGCTGAACATTGTACCTAAAGGACTCCGGATCCGTAACCCTCTACACAGTGGAGACAAACGCATAGATAGTGTATCTGACGCCATATGCTCTCGAGCCTCCCACCAACTACGAAACCATGCACTAAAGTTTGCATATATACAAAACAAAACAGAGTATCGAAGGAACTAATACATACCAAAGAAAGCTTAGAGAACCTGGTTCCAGGCACTGCCGCTAATAAATAGGTTCTCTCTGCTCTGGACACTACCTACCGTAGGGGACTTAAGAATAGTTTTCATAGAAAATTGCGAAAACTTGAACAATTAACAGCACAGGACCCCCAACTACACCATCTGCACAGCACAGCCCATCCACATATTACCAGTAAGTTTCCAAAGCCATTTTATCATCGGGCTGATGACGTTATCACCGATAACGTCATAAATCTATCGGACTATATTCTATCCGAAAATGAACAAGAGGTTCTACACAATGGCCTATCTTTCTGTCCCTCCCGTAAACTAGATCCAGTTGGTCTATGCTTCGACTTACATAATTTTGTTCGCCGTATGAGACTAAGAGAATTTTTCGAAGGGAACATTTCCGACCCGATTGCAGACACCAACAGGAAGGACACGCAACCAACACTACATGGTCCCAACAAAAAATCCAGTTGGACACCACCAGAAGGACGCAACAGATTTATAGATTCATTTGCCTTCAAAGCCAAACATATCTTGACAAATTTATTTTAGAGAATGCCAACCCTCCACTCAACTCTAACATCAACCCTACTCAGTCCATGGCTATTAAGAAGCTTCGCAATAACCCAGATGTTGTTATACAACAAGCGGATAAAGTAGGTGCCACAACCATTCTTAACACTTCTGACTACATCTTTGAAGCAGAGGAGCAACTTTGTAACTCTGATTTTTACAAGGTATTACCGGAGAACCCTTCCGGACTCTTCCACCCCAAAATTGACGAATTATGTCAATCAGTACCGGAACATGTAGCAACCAAGATAGTAGAACTCACACCTAAGCACCCATCGTTGGGTACGTTCTATACTTTACCTGAAGTCCACAAACTTACTAAATTAATAGCAGACACTCATATTACCCCAGGCACCGAGGTAAAAACTCCCAATGTTGACTATAGCCTAAGACCCACTTCCCTCTCTTGTGATTGTATTAATGTTATTAATATTTTTTACTGTGTCCTTTGCAAAGAGGGCAATTATGTAGGTGAAACAGGCTCCCGGTTACGCTTACGTTTTAATAATCACAAAAATTCTATTCGTGATAATTTTGCAGGATTCCCCGTTTCCGAATATTTCAATCTTCATAGTCATTCTCTCAAAAACCTAAAATGTATTTTAATTGCCTTGAACTTCAAATCCGCTACTGAACGTAAACGTAAAGAAATCGATTGGATCTTTCGTATTAAGTCTCACATCAGCGGCCTCAGCAAAGACTTGGGCCCCTTAACAACTATCAGTTCTACAAACATATGTAATCTGTTCTTTGCTTCTGAATCTGCTTCCTGTATAGTCATGGTTTATTTGGTTATAATTCCATCTATGCAACTTACACTTATCACTGGTCATCTGGACTACGCGAGGTAAATTTGCGTAACTTCAATTAACATTCATTCAGTGGGTTTGGATGGAATGTTTGCCTGTGATGCCGAGGGCTAGTATAAAAGCCGTAGCGGCGTGGCCGATTATAATTATTATTATGTCGGTGCAAGAGTGACGACGCACTCTTCCGTACCGTGCAGGTATACTGTGTGTTTCCTGCCGAATAGAGTCAAAGGTAGTCACTGTGTGTTCTTGCCTATTTTTATGTATTGGAAGTCTAGGGTAACTTCGTGTTCCCACATGTTTTGCTGACATTGAAGAACCGGGAGTGGCTTAACAATGGTCTAGTAAGTTATTGCATACTTGTTGTCTTTATTGTAGTGTCCTAATAAACATGTATTATACACTTGGCGTTCCATAGTCCTAAACATGTATTACACACTTGGCGTTCCATAGCCAGTCAGTAAAGATGGCGTCGAAGTTATAAATAAAACGAGTACACCGTACTGTCTTGAACTGCAAAGCAATGCCTTTAACTGTGTCCTTTATTTAACAACAAGTACTCTACATTGGCGATGAGGATAATTTGGGCAAACGATGGCCACATTCACAATTCCACCGCCTCCACCTCTGGAGATTGATTCAACAAGTCTTGCAACCAGTTTCAAGAAGTCCAAGCAGGCATTCACTAACTTCGAACTTGCAACGGGGATAGCGACCCGAGACAACTCGCTGCGGGTGGCGACTCTACTAGCCGTGATAGGGCAGCCGGCGACTGACCTATACAACACGTTTACGTGGGCTAACGAAGCTGACGCCAAGACATATCAGAAGGTAATCGATCAGTTTGAAGTGCATTGTAAGGGACATGCTAATACTACATATGAACGGTACATATTCAACACGAAAGTACAAAGAGAGGGTGAATAGTTTGAGAGCTTTGTTACATCTCTTAAGTCATTAGCAGAAACATGTGAATTTGAAACATTGACAGAATCTCTCATTAGGGACAGGATAATTCTAGGCATGAGAAATGCTAACATTCGTCAATGCCTCCTCCGTGAAGCACACTTGACCCTAAACCAAGCCATCACAATTGTCCGAGCAGCTGAAGCAGAGTAGCGAGGGAATTGAAACTCTCACCTTCACAAGAACTGGACTTCATCAATAAGTGGCTAGGAGACAAGTCATCAGAACTGGTGTTGCCGATACGCAGCATCTACGTCCACAATCCAGCAGGTCTGAAAATGACTTGGGAATGACTAGACAAAACGTATGGCGCACCAGAGGCCATCGAACATGCCTTGTTCAGTAGGTTGGAGAATTTCCCCAAACTAACACTCCTCAGGAAAAAACCAAGCTTCAACAATTAAGTGACCTTCTTCTGGAACTACAGGTCGCAAAAGAAGAGGGCACACCCCCAGGTCTTCTCTGGTTGGACACACACCGCGGAGTGAAACCCATTGTGGAGTAACTGCCGTATGGACTGCAAGAAAGATGGATATCCAGAGGCTCTCAATACAAGACAGAACACAAGGTGCCTTTCCCTCCCTTTAGAGTGTTCGCCGAATTTGTACGACAACAGGCCTCCGTATTCGGCAAGACTAATGACCCAGAACAACAATGTCCGATTCATAGGAAGCCTCATCGGCTACAGAAAAGTCGCAGCTTCAGGAGCAAGGACATAGAAGGAAGACGGACATTTCTAAAGGAGCACGGCATCTGCTTCAAGTGCTGCGCATCCTCCCAACATTTCGCTAAGGACTGCGAGGCTACAATCTCATGCTCCGAGTGTGAGTGTGAGGTTGTACTACCTCTATAGACGATCACCAATGAGGTGGCGTGAGCTGAAAGCCGTTGCCAAGATTTTGAAGAGAAATGTAGTCAAGTCATCGCTAGCACAAGAAACCCTTTGGATAGACCACAGACGAAAAGCGCTGCACTGTCTGGCCACGAATTATCAGTGTGTGGCGACACAATTCGAAGAGCAGGCCACTGGGCAGTGGAGAGATGTACCACCTGCTGATGCCGCCAAGGTAAAAGGTTACTTGAAGCTTCTAAAATCCTGCAAGTTTGTTTTACACATGGCATTATACCAGGATTTGGTCGACGACATGGCTGAGGTATCTCTCGAGTTTCAGCGTGACGACCTACCTCTTTATTCAGTGGGAATCAGTGTTGTGCTTGCAGAAGCAAGCTTAAGGAGGAAGAGGACAACTCCAGGCCCTCACCTGAGACCAGTAGTTGCTGCTGTCAATGAAGCCAATGCCTATGGTAAAGGCACCTTCCTCTTCAATGGTGTTGAACTTCAAGCCAGGTCGACAGAGCCATTCAAACGGCAGACAACAGACATCATCAACACCATTTCATTCTGCATTGGGGACCAGATTTTCTAGCTTCAAGGATGATCCAGTGATCATGGCTACAGATATCCTGGATCCTTCCAATTATCCATCTGATCCTGAAGCATTGTTGGATTATGGTTTGAATGAGGTCCAAACCATATCTGACCACTCCAAGCCACTGCTTCTTAAGAAGGGATGTGATGTCACCAAAATTGAACAGGAGTGGATGAAGGCAAAACAAGACATCAGAAAACATCATCAGAAAGAGCAATTTTTCCCCTTCTGGAAGAAGATGCTGTTAGAAAAATCTGGTAAATACCCACACCTTCTTCTAGTATTAGCATGGTTCCGAAACTTAAAAGGAGAAGATGCGATTTCGAAAAGTCTTAATAACATGTTCACCCAGGCCTGTCTGGAATTTATGTCGTACAACCTTGGCAGACTTACTGTACATCCTTTTTCAAAGGGAAATGCCACTGTTGCATGAATTGAAAAGTGAAGTTTCAAATTTGCTATCTTCCCTTGCAGCAGATTTTATGGAACTATCGTATGTAAGACAGACCGACCCTCTCAAAATAGATGTTAGCCTAGAAGAATAAACCATGTACCACTCAATTAAAGTGTACACAGGATTTAAGACCACTGACACAATTCAAAGTATTATTGATGACTTGGGAACTGATCACCCAGATTTCAAACTGTTTCAAATGCATTGCAAAGGGTATCTTGTGGAATTTTTAAAGCAGATATTGAGCAGATACGAAAACCTTGAAGAACTGGACTTCCTGAAATGCTTAGGACCAGCAGTAGCACACAATCTATCAATACCTTCTTTGGCACCACTGTTCAAAAGGTTGCCGTATCTCGAAGAGTTAGTAGCAGCCCAAGATGCTGACAGTGAATGGAGGCACAAGCAATTCACCCGGCTGCTAGATGGAAAATTGTCACCAAATGACTACTGGATGACTTATTTTGAGCTCAAAGATGAATGAGGAGAATTTGTCTTTTCAAATCTCATAAAAATCGTGGGTGTGCTTTTTTCTTTCACATTCTCTAACGCAGCCGTCGAAAGAGTATTAAGTCAGCTGAAGCTAATAATGAATGACCACAGGTCTCGTCTTAAACAGGAAAGTTTGCTGGGACTACTTGAAACAAAGTTAAGTCTCCAACAGCATGGGCCAATATGCAGGCAGCTAAATTGGACCCCAGTGAAAGCATGTTACCGCTTCACGCAAGAATGAGGTCAAACACAGATGGGGAGGAGGTAGTTGAACTGCGCCAAGAATTTTTGGCAGAGCAAGACCGTCAGTAGCACAAGGGCAAGGTAATGATTTTTGCTTTTTAAATTAGCCTTTGCCATTTCAATACAGTTAAATTGTAAACAATCGATTCGAATACCTGGCATTTTATTGTGGTTGCACTATAGCAGAAGCGAACCACAACCAAGTTCAACATGTCTTTTTTACCATTGTAGAAAGTTTATGGGACGGTCGTTGCGAGAGTCGTCCAAGACCCTTCGGTATCCGGTGGCTATCATAGGCATGCATTTAACCGGACTTTGTGTGGAATGGTACTATCCCTTGAGCTGGAACATCGACATAAGTGGCCGGAATTACTTAACCACCTTGTGTTCCTGGATAACTGTACCCCTCACAGCGTCACCGGGTTCTCCCCTTACCGACTCCTTTTTGGACGTGAGCCATATACTCCAATAGACCAACTTCTGGGAAACACTGAAGAAGACAGGGATGAAGAGTTTGTTGCAGCCCAGGCAGATGCTCTGCTGAAGGTTCAACGAGTTGCTCAGGAGCGGATGGAAGCTGCACTACAAGCCAACAAGAAGAGACATGACCTTCAACAACTGAGCCCTCACATACTTGTTGGTAGTAGAGTTCTCCTCAAGAAATGTGTGCATGAAGGCCAACACAAACTGGAAGACAAGTACAACAGGGAGCCCTTTATTGTAGTTGCTGTAAATGAAGGCCTAGATGTATACCATATCAGACCATTCTTAGGTGGAGCAGTGGGCACAGTAAACCGACGTCTAATCATCCTAGATCCACGCCAGCCCTTTCCATACTTGCCAGGTGAGGACGGTCAGGACATCCCAAAGGATGTAGCTGCTAAGGAAGATGACCTGGAGCCTGACGATTGGGAAGACAATGATGACGTCAATATTAACATTCACATTAATTGCTACATTAAGGCATATTACATTTGAGAAAAAATTCAAAAAATAGGAGAAATTTCAAGTGATGAAGATAGTGTGGATGATGGTGATGGTAAGGATTCTGTCCAACATGATGTCGGGAGTCCACATGTTGTTATGATTGACTCACCACCTTCTGCTTCAGGACCAAATCAACCAATTATTATGGAATATCACCCCAAAAAATGTGGAAAAGAAAACTTTTCAGAGAGATTTCCAATCAGAATGGTTTAAATTCTACCCATGGTTGTCATATGACAATGCTACAGACAGTGGCACCTGCTTTGCAGGTAGAGAATTCATGAACACAGATGATTTCCTTTTCACAAACTGGAAGAAACCAGAACGCTTAAAGAAACACACAGAAAGTAAAACACACCTCGATGCAATGACGGAGTGGATGCAATATCGCGCTGCAAGGAAACAGAACATGACCATTTAACCACAACTGGATAAGGGCCATGAACAAAAGGTAGCACAAAATATAGCATATATGAAAGTGATAATAGAATGCTTGATTTTCACTGCAAAATATTGCTCAAAGGGGAAAGCACGAGGACAGAAGCGGTATTCACGAAGTATCGGATAGCAATAGAGGTAATTGTTTAGAACTTCTACACATGCGTTGCAAAGATATTCCTTGGCTCGGTGAAAAATTACAAACCCAGTTGGGGGAACATGCTCAATGGACATCTCACCAGATATATTTGTAACGAAATACTTGAAATTATTGCAAATCTTGTCCTCCAGCTGATAAGATCCAAATCAAGGACACAGGATTGCAGTCACTTATAATGGACGAAACCTCGGATATTAGTCATATCAAAGAAGTTACAATGTGCATTCGCTATATTTTTGAGGGGAAAACTAAAGTGTCATTTATAGGATTTTATTCCACCAAGTCCTTAGATGGCGAAAGTTTGTACGAGTTAGTATTAGAAGTGTTTGGTAGACTTGATTTACAACTAGACACTATAGTTGGAGAATGCTTTGATGGCGCTTCAAACACGAGTGGAGTAAACCGTGAATTAGCCACTAGCATGAAAGAATGTTCACCATTAGGCATATATGTTCACTGCTATGGCCATTTGTTGAATTTGGCGATTCAAGACACCTTGACACCAGGTCCATTGCGTAATGCTCTTGGAACTACGCAGAGCCTATACAATTTTCTAGAAGGAAGTCCTAAGCGACATGCTGTATTTAATGACATGGAAGTTGACGAGGAACACATTATCCACTCTCTTAAATCACAGAGTGTTACCCGATGGACATGTCGCTGGCAAGCAGTCAAAGCCGTTCTAAGCCAGATGAGTTGTATAATCAAAGCATTGATCACACTATCTGAGGATCGAGACCCAAAGACTGATTCTGAATGCTGTGTGTGACTTATTCTGAATGCTGTGTGTGAGTTTGTATTTGGTTTATATGTATTAAAGTTAATACTATCGAATACTAGCAGCCTTAGTCAGTACCTCCATGGGAAGTCAGTGGCTGTAATATCGGCAAAAAGGAGTGCAGATGCAACAAGACAAACACTCAAAGATAGAAGAAATGATGAAATGTTTGAACTTGTTTAGAAACAAGCTGAACTCCTCGGTTACAACATCAAAGAATGTAGAGCGGATACAGACTATGAATTCAAGGAACCAAAGCTTCCAAAAGCACGTCGACTCGTCGACTTGAGGTTCTCATGGGGACAACAGGAGCTGGCGAAGAAAAGCAGTACACCACTCCAAGAGATTATTATCGTATCGATACTTATTTTTGTAGCATAGATAAAGTGGTTTCCGAGATGGAATCGAGGTTTGATGTGGATGACCAGAGCATACTTTGTGCCCTTGGTGACATTGTATTAAATGAAGCTTCAACTGCAAGTAGTTATGATAAAGTAGCAGGATATTAATATTAAGATCGAGACATTCTCGAAGCTGAGAGGAAGAGTTTCATTAACTGTAGAAAACGAACTAAGCAAACCATTCCTCTGGATTCTGGTCCTCCTGCAGCAAATGTTGTGGAATATATGTACGCGTACGACCAATATGACATTTTGTGTACATATTATAAGTGTGCATGCATTCTTGCAACTATCCCAGCAACGTAGTGTTCTGCCGAGAGGGCCGCCAGTGGCCTACGCAGATTAAAAACATATTTACGAAACACTTTGGGGCAACAAAGACTCAATAACCTTGCAATTCTGAACAATGAACGTGAGTTTACGAGCAGAATAATGCAAGAACAAATGGAAGACATTATAAATATTTTTGGATGCAGGCCGGGCAGAAATTCTTACTTTCATTGAGGACTTTTTTTACAGCTAAACCATTCAACCAGTCAAGCATAATTTGTTTGAGGGGATGTCGGTGAATGAAATGCCAATCGGCACCTGGTATTTTTCAAAGAATTATGGAAAATGCTTTGAAGATCATTCCAAGGGTGGCAATTTATTTAGATGACGTAATGACAACGGGTACAACTGAAGCAGAACACTTGGAAAAGTTTAATCTGGTTTTATTTTGATTAGAGGCTGCAGGGTTATGCCTTACGAAAGAGAAATGTGTATTCATGTCAACATCTGTCATTTATTTAGGCCATATTATTGATGCCGATGGTCTTCACTCCACTGATGACAAGGTAAGAGCAGTTCAAGAGACCCCAGAACCACAACATGTGTAGCAAATGAAATCATATTTAGGGTTATTTACTTATTACAGTAAGTTCCTGCCAAACTTGACGAGTACACTTGCTCCACTTTAGGAAAGGGGTAAAGTTTCAATGGACTCAGAAGGAATGCGAGGCATTTATCAAGTCAAAGAAATTGTTGACATCTGACAGAGTCTTAACAAACTGTAATCCAAAGTTGCAATTAATTCTCTATTGTGATGTGTCACAGTTTGGTGTAAGCACAGCATTGTCTCATGGAATGCCTGATGGGTCAGAAACACCAGTTGGGATTGCCTCACGTACTCTGTCGAAAGCGGGAGCAAAACTATTCACAAGTTGAGAAGGAAGGACTAGCATTTACTTTTGGCATTAAGAAATTTCATGCTTATTTACTCATTATATTAATTACTAATTTTACTAATTATTTGAACTCATCAATGATCACAAACCACTGCAATCATTATTTCATGAGTCAAAGTCAATTCTTTCACAAGCATCTTCTTGAATCCAGAGATTGGCATTAATGATTTAAAATTACGAGTATAGTTTAAAGTTTAGGCCAACTTATGAACATGCTAATGCTGACACATTTAGTAGACAACCATTAAGAGATTTCACTTCAAATGTTCCAATGCCAGCAGACACAATCTTATTGTTGGAAAATGTTAACCAAGGTCCAATCAGCACCGCCTAAATTAGTAACTGGACTGGAAGAGACCCAAGTTTATCACATACTTTGCATTTTGTACGTACAGGTTGGCCTGATCAATGTCCTAGTGACAAGTTTTTTCAACGAAGAAGTGAACTAAGCGTTTAAGATGGTTGTTTATTATGGGCTAATAGAGTCATTTTTCCAAAACAAGGCGGAACGCAAATGCAAATGAGTTACACAGAAGTCACCTAGGAATAGCGTGCATGAAAAGCTTAGCCAGAATGCTAGTTTGGTGGCCTACCCTGAACGCAAATATTGAAGCTTACGTTAAATCGTGCTGCAATTGTCAAAACTAGTCCAATGCCACCACAAGCGCAATTGAATCCATAGGATTGGCCTGAAAAGACTTGGGCTAGAGACTAGAGTACATGCAGATTATGCAGGATCGTTTATTGTTCCTTATGCTAGTAGTTCAAAATGGATATTGAGTTACTGATAATGCTACATGTTTAGTAAGTGATGAATTTGAAAAGTTTTGTACATTAAATGGCATCAAGCATGTTACATCTTCACCATATCATCATCCTGCCTCTAATGGTTTAGCAGAGAGGGCAGTACAAACTCTCAAGTCAAATTCAAAGAATACGGAACATGGCACATTAGATGATAGATTATCAAAGGGTTGGTAATATATGTAGATGATGTAGCAAGGCCAATGACCCAGTGACTCAAGACAACAGTCATTTTGCATGTTTTGACGAAACTGTGATAGACAAACATGAAAGGAGGATATGCAAGGGTAGCATTGCATTATTCTGCTGAGCATACAAAAAACCATTTCTGAACCATTGTTCTGGGACAAGAACATGTAGGAGTTCTCTGCTTGACTAAGGTGTTACACAGGGTTGGATTCAATGGCTGAACAGGTGCAGATGAGGTTTACAAATTCGGAAGAAAATTAATGCTGTTTGTAATCTCACTTAGGCTGAGGTAGTGAGGTATATGGTAAGGCCAGTGCTGCCTTGCCAGTTGCAAGGAGATCACAGTCAGTACTTTTTGTATTGATAAGTTTGTTCACCTTCCTCCGTGAGCTGGAACTAATACTAGAGTAATGAGCTCTGGTCAAATGGTGCAGATGAATGCATTATTGGACAGTGGCTCGAGACATACAGTTTGTTCTGAAGTTATGTCAGACAGTATGTGTGCACCAATGTGAAAGCAGGAATTCACTGTTGAATTTCAAATGACCAGACAGAATTTCTGAGTCAAGTCTAAAAGTAAAGCCTGGCAAAGAGAGTAGTTGCAAGAATTACCTGACTACTGAATGACTGATGAATAGAATCCAACAACAAATCTTTTCTCTGGACCAAACTGAAGAAAACAGGATTTTTGCTAAGCGATGTGCCATAAGAGTAAACAAGACTATCAAGTTGATATGCATAAGGTTATGAATATGATGGAAGTTTGTGATTGTTTAAAGCCACATGCACAAAAGTATATTTCACTTTTTCGACATCCTATTGCTTTTTTCTTTGTACACTTTTGGTGATCATTTTAATAAATTAAAGGTTCCTTGACCAAGGTAACTTGACGAATGTAATATTTTTAAACACCGACTTACATGCCAAAGGTGAAAGGTAAATATGACTGACACTGTTAACTTGAACTTTGTAGGTTTCTGTCTTTGACCTTGCAATAAATAATTTTAGTGCCTGTTCAGTCCTGGTAATTTCAATAATGTTTTTTTTTCAACTTTAGGGAATCAAATGATAAAATTTTCACTAAGTATTATGAGGATCTTGCTTGATGAACTGAAATAGTCACATAAAATGACATAATCTCATAAATAATACCCAAAAAATTACCCTTCCCAAAGTTGCAACAAGTGTAAAAGTTGTAAAAGTATTGAGAAATAACCTGAAATGGGACTATCAAGGACAGAACTGTCTGCTATCCTCAGGTGAACACTTCAGCTAATTTATTTTCAAATGCGGGTGTCAGAAATGCTACAAATCTGAATTTAATGATTAGTTAGGTTTCCCCTAAAGTCCTGATTTGGAAGAGAACCTTCTATGACAGTTAGTGTACTGAGTACATTATGATTATCATCACACAGTTGAACACCAGCTTCGTTTAACTAATTCCCAAAATGGTCTGCTTGGCAGGCTACGATATTCCAGACTACAATTATATTTAAATCAATGAATATTAACTTGTTTCTTACATGGTCTTCCTGTAGAATTATGCAGTAGAGTAAGCATGTCTTATAATATATTCTAAAAACCATGAAAATGCTGTTCTGGGAAACATTGCATGATTGCTGTCATCATCATTTGAATCAAACATGTGAGAACAGCATCTTCTGTGAATATATCAAGTTCTTCCCAAACTGCTAGTGGATACACATAACACGAAATTGATGAAAAAACTGATTGCCAAAATGGTAGCAATTTTCCAGGTAAAGGACAAAACCAAAATATTACTGGAAATGATTCCAAGCTGAAACCAAATATGATGACAATAGTTAGTTCAACAGACAAATTACGCCCGCCATCCCGATCACAACCTGTTCGTTAAATTGCTAGTTTGCTCCAATCGGTGTTGGGCTGGAAGTACACCTTCATACCAATTCTAGAATTGTAAATCACCATCTTTCCTTTTTCAAAAAAAATATCACAAACATTTCTTCCCGATCCAGAGCATATGATTAACTGGTGTTGTGAAAGATATGTAGTTGACTTTTCACATGGGTCTCGACCATTATCTCTCAGTCCAAAGGTTGCTATGGTAACATCTCAGACCCTGTTGAATCTAACAAAGCATACCTGTCGTCTTCACGGAGAGTCCTCACTAGAGTCTCCATCATTGCCACCTCCTTTACCCCCTTCATCACCCTTAGCTCTCTTCAACTTGGCCATTAATTCTGCAAAGAATACAGAGCAATAACAGCTGATTACTTCCAATTGGTAGGAGGAAAATTTCTTTTTATAAAAAAAGTTCATATGATGTTCTGTTAACCATTCTATTACCTTGAAGCAGTAAAATTAATACTAAACATGCAAAATATGTGAATTGCTTTCACCAATCTAAGCCTACTGTCACTATGAGCTGAAAATTAATGTTAAACACTCCTCCTAAACATACTGGAAAAGAATATTGTTCCTGTAAGCAAATGATATGCTGACTAATAGTTTAAATCCAAAGGCAATAAAAAAAAAAAAAAGACAGCACCAATTGTTTTTGCAAATGGAGATCATCACTTTTGCAGAATATGCAGAACAATCCTGTGATAAATGACCCTACTGATGGCATAAATTACCTCTCTACTTTTTTGTTTTTGACATTTGTATCTTTTCTATTTACTCAATGAAACACTAAAATCATACATTTCATCAGTAAAAAGGTATTATAAGGGTTATTTTAGGGGTCTGCAAAACTCTGCATTACACATTGTAAAAGATCTGAAAAGTAAATTTTTATGCCTTGTGCCCTTCAAGTTTTCTCACATGTTCTGTCTGTGACCCTCACATTTCTAACCATCCAATGGTTGCCGCTTTTTCAAACTTATACCTAACTTTTTTCATTTAGCAATTTTAGTCCACAGTTCACTATCAGTCCTTAACAAATAAGCTTATATGGTGGATTGTCAGCACACTGCTTCTTCTAATCCATTAGCTAGCCTTTGGCATCGTACGTGCAACAATATTTAAAAACTGTTGACTCAGGGTAGTAATTCATTAAGTCTCAATTTATTAATTAAGTCTCAATTAATCACCATCTTACCTCTAGCCACATTGAAGAGTCCGTGTGTTTGTTGTCCACAAACGAAACACCTCTTACTCTTCTTGTAATGACTCAAAGCACATTTTTCACAAAAATAATGTTTACATCTGCAAAAACAAAACCAAAACAAGTAATACAGACAGAGTCAGACAAGTAAAACCTCATTTGTTTATCAGAATATTCAGTGTAAGCCTTGTTATTTTTTTTAATTTAGAGCCATAGCAGCTGTCATATCGGCTAGGTCTCTAAACATTCCTAACTTTCCTCACTCTGTTTGTTTCTTTATACTAGTGGAATACATTATTGCTATTAGCTTTGCATAATTATGATCATCAAATGAACATAATTGTAGAGATTTACTGCATTTTCTCCACTGGTTGTTTTTTTCAACTGCATTCTCACACAATGTTCTATGACAATCTTGCAATCCCTGTAACTCTGCATTGTGACCAACTATTGAAGGCTGCTGTTCCTCTTTCATAGTTGACAATTTTTATTGAAAGAAATATGAAAAAGACAAAATACCCATGTCTGCTCAAGGTCTGTACTTTGCAACAGAAGATAAGCAAGTGATAAATATAAGAAGTGTAT
Source organism: Apostichopus parvimensis (assembly GCA_000934455.1). Lineage (NCBI taxonomy): Eukaryota > Metazoa > Echinodermata > Holothuroidea > Aspidochirotida > Stichopodidae > Apostichopus > Apostichopus parvimensis. The sequence continues at coordinate 30,821 of KN894441.1, forward strand.
AGGAAGGTGAACTCCATAACATTCAGTTTAATTCTCGTCATGCCATTGCACCTCATTTCAAAAGTTACACATCCAGATTACTCTGCTATTAAGGGGAAATTCACGCCATTGTTTGAAAAAAAAAAACAGACACCCCGAGCACTCCTGATACATGAGTTTGAAAAGAAAAGACTAAGTCTGTTGTTTTCTATTTTAACTTTTTTTCACACCTCCTGGTGTTTTTGTTCTTTCTTTTTTCTTTTACTTTCTATTTTTTGTAAACATATTTTAGATTTTAGATTTTGAATTCCCATGAAAACCTTGAATTTCCCATGAACATGATTCAGAAGGTTCAGATGCGTTGTCCAGTCCTATCTTACCAATTACTGAAATTGAACGTCTACTTTCTGACTGCTAGTACTTTTTCTGGAAGTATTAAACAACAAGGCAACAATACCTTGTGCATTAAATGCAGAGATCATACAATAGCTGTCTCGTTATTACCCCTCACCTGGTGACGACCGGGCTCGTAAAATGTTTTCTGCAAATAAAACACTTAAATGGAAAGTCCTCTTCGTCGCTATCAATTTCATATTTGCCTGGATCTGAAGGAAAGAATGAATGAAAGCATTCTCTAAAATAGCATTAATCAGATGAAAATCAGTCTAGTTAAAAATATATTATAGCAGTCCTGTTTAGGTCAGAATGTTACAAGAAATGTAAACATGTTTTTAAATTGAAACTAGTATTAGTTCCAATGCATGGAGGAAGGTGAAAAAATTTATAAATATTAAAAGTAATTGAATATGATCCCTTAGCTAAATATGAGTTTCTGTTGTTACAACAGTTTTGTCAACGTGTGGCTGGCAAAAATTACATGAAATTGGACAGATTTAATTTGTTTTCATATAAACCTAAAAATAATTTCACTGATAGGGTAATTTTAAATAACCTAATATGTAGCACTTTGAACCACTAGTTCATGATGAAGTCCATCAATTTTTTTAAAAATTTTATACACTTTACATGACCCTTGAATATCCATGTCATCAGGTTTTAAAACTGAAGAAGATCAGAATGATAAAGTCAGTTATATATGTATATATGGAAATGCTATTCTCCAAACTACAAAATAAACGAGATAACTGAAGTGACTTTCATAAGAAACAAAACCAAATAAAAACACCAGTTTACGGCTTTTATAAGGCTTCTTTCATTTGAGTTTCGTGCCAATGGCAAAACATTCAACAACACAGATGTGTTTCACTTATTACTCTGTATTATGTGGAATGAACTGACAAATTTACATAAATGTTTTTATTTCACATTTCTACATAATCCAACACCATGACACTGTCCATCAAATGACATGATATTTGCTGTTACTTCTATTTCTACATTTCTCCATTTACCGATCAAAATATAGCTCTTCAAATTTGATTTGAAGAGGATGCATGTAACTTAAATACCTTCTACTTGACTAAATGATCCACTTTGCCATTCTCTTTCCAGTTGCCAACCAAACTTGTAATCAGATCGATCATGCATGAATTTGCAGCTATCTCCAAAGCCGCAGAAACCAGTTTCCTTGTAATCTTTACAAATGTCTGGGGCATAGTCCCATCTTGTGGTGGATCTAATGTTTGCTGGTGCCCTCATAGGTCCTTTCCTGATGAAAACATTGACATACAAAAAAATATATCAAGTGGTATATTGGCCTCAAATTCTTTTGACACATTTGGTAGACTTCATTCAATAGAGCAAAGAAATTTTTAGCTGGAACAGGATTCAAACAAGGTATGTCATTATTAAAAGCCCTGCACTACCAACTGAGAACCATACCCTTAGTTGGTGGCAATCCCTATATAGCCATTTCCTTGCAGGTGTCACCATTCAGAGATTACAGTACCATGCATATTGTGTAACTAGGAATCACAACCCAACTTCTGTTTGAAAGAACCCAAAAGTGGCAGGAAGGAATTTTAAGAGGTCTGTATCTTTTTGAAGTATATAAGTAGCTGAACAATAGAAAACTGTATTCAATTTTCAGGTGGCAACTTAGTCATGTTTCTTTCAATAGAAGGGATCTTTAGCAGTTTTGATAGAACCAGGTATAAAGGACGACAGTTTTTCTTTTCTTTTGATACTGATATTAATAACGGTTGGAATCTCATCCATCAATTTTTTGTCCTAAAACCTGACACAATTTAAAGTTATTTTTCTTGGTATCATTCAGAAAAAAAAGATAGGTGAAACATAAAATAGATTATATCATACTTTTAGCAATAGGTACTTGGTATATCATACCACATACTGAAAATAATTCATGGAATTAATGCATGACTAGTAATTCCACATGAATGTAATCTCTATGAAGATCGACAGTGAGAAATATAAGTGAAGCTATCAAAGACAAGATACCGTACTTGTTTAATTTTATGAACAAATACAATAAATCCCAGATAAAAATATGACATTACTTTAATTAACCGGTTCCAAAAAGGCTTAAATTAAATGTATCCTCACCTTACATGGCCACTGGAAGCATTCCCTAATGCGGTGTCCTTTATCTCTATATAAGTGTGATAATTATTGACTCCTCGATATATCTTATCATCTTCTTTACCCTTCAATTCCTGAAAATAAAAACCAAAACTAATAATATTATATTGACACAACAAACAAATTACTTCACAAATTAAATAAATAAATGAAAAAAGGAAAATAGGAAACATACTGAAACAGGACAAACCAAAGCAACTATTGCAAAGAATGAAAAGGAATTTTGAAAGGTTTCCCAGGCATCAAGAACAGCCGAATAGGGATACCTAGAATATGCACCACTTCCAACATTGCTATTTTTTGCATTTTCCCACCTTTTTTTCCGTTGAGAAACCTATTTTATTGCAAATTGTCTGTAGCTTACATCAAGCAGAGTTTCCAGAACGTTGTTCTTCATGCAAAGGTCAAAGAAACAGGGATTTAGAGGGACTGTTCAGTATCACTCAAACATCAATCACACACAACAATAGTATAGTAGCTGATAAACTTGATATGACCAGTAATAGCTGTGATTCTGTGTTCACACATGTAATGTTATCTCTATCCTCTCAAAATAATGGGTGAAAATATCAACCATCTAAAACTATTTAAAAGGGCCTAACTTTTATAAAATTCTATTTGTAATATGTAACAAATTATTTGTGGCCTACTACATACTAAACTGAAGTGTCGTCCACTAAAGCTCCTCCATTCACTAATTTTTATCACATACTGCTGAATGAACTATGTTATATATATAAAATTTGTGTATTTACTGACATGACATTAAGTACAGTTGTACATCGTGTCAAAGACATTCTAGCCTTTACCTCGTTGACTTTCTGGTTTCGTTCAAAGATTGCCTGAGCGTCTTGCTGCAGGTCTGTATCAATCTCAACTGTAGCAGTGGCACCACCATCGTCTGGGCCCTCTGGTTTCTGTGAAAGGAAAATAACAATAATAATAATTTGAAAAAAAAATGTAGAGAGAAATGAGTACAGTATCAATATCAATTGCAGCTTATTGAATTTTGTATAATATTCAGAAATAGATTTACAACAATAGATTACAACAATAAATTACAATAGATTTACGAGTTTGAGTCAATCCAAGATTAATGTATGTCGTCCAGTTACAGAGTTGTTGAAAATTGACAATCATAATCATGGAAGAAAAATATGAATCTAAGGGACTGACTTCGGTCAGCTTGTGGCTTACAAGCCAATGAGGCTTCTTCGCGGAGGATCTAAAATACATACATACAACATCTAAAAGTTTGATTCATAACTTAAAATGTAAAATTGTTCAAGTTTAGACAATCTCGAAATGATTTAAAGCAACTGCATTAAATATTTGTACTCCTGGTTGACACTTATTAATTACGAGCAACAAAAGGGAAAGGGAAGACATAAGATCTATGCCCCCAATAGCAAAAATGGTGGTTGCACCCTGTCCTAATGGGTTATGTATGGGTCTGTACCACACATATCAAAGAGACAAAAACTTACAGCTGTTCTTGATGACTTGTAAGACAAGGAAACTCCCTTCCCTTCTTCTTCACTATCACTGCTGCTAGCGTTGGCCACTCTCTGCCGCTGAGCTACTTTATGAGTCTTTAAGTAAAAATATAACAAGCTTTAACTATATAGAAGAAATATTTACTTGCATGACTACAATATCAATCAAGTTAATATAAGCTGATATAAGCACTAAATAAAGCAACAAAGTGAAATTCAAACTATTTAAAGTTCCAATTTCTTTTTTCAGACATCAAACAAAAGTATGATCAAATTTGTGAAATAAAGCTTTCCCTTTGCAATGCTATAACCTAATTAATGAATAATTCATGATGAGCAAAGGGCATCAGAATATATGTAACCCTCATAGTTACTTAATTTCATGCATTCATACATTTGTAACCAGTATCAGTGATATGTCATATGGCGACAGTGTACACAAAAATAATTGCATCAAAATGAGAGATATCTGTTTTATCCAATATTTCTTGTTCTTTATATCCTTAGCAAAGATGTAAATACTGTAGCAACATCATTATGCTACTAGTAATCACCTTACCCTTTGTATGTTTGGATTGGTGTAGTCTACCTTCTTTTCTCGCTTTACAATGATATTGTCTGAGTCATCTATAACAAACAAAGAAATCAGAATAACCAGACAATTTAAAGTATCAATATAGCTTTAGTACAGTCATTTAAACTTGTGGTCCACAGCTGCAGGATGCAACCTTTGTAAACTTTCTGGAACAATCCTCCACTATCATCCCTCTCTAGAGGAAATGTCTAAAAATTATGATTCCAGTTCAATGAAGGCATACTGTACAAGGTCCTGTAAATTACTCAGACACAAATATTTACCACCAGTAAGGCAATTGCCGAAGAATGAAAAAGCTGGTTGTCTCCAGCATGCTAGAAAAAGAAGTTAAATGAAGATGACCTTTGGAATTGAAATTTACGCATCACTGTGACCTTGAAGTGTTTATGCATGTGCACACACAGAGCTGAGAAGGGTAGCCTATCACTCAACTTCATAATTTCTATTACAAGGTATAGTAACACCATCAAATCACAGAATATTTCTGGTCAAGACAAGCAGACACCACCAATGAGAGAAACTGTAGGGAATAATTTATTCTTCAAAATTTGTGTAGCAGTTCTCATGTTTAGACCATGACACAAGTTCAGACACCATTTCATAATCATTTCTTATCTGTTATGGCAAAATAGCCCTGATTTAGAATCTTTACCCCATAACGTTGGTAACCAATACCTTTACAATTTGTTCACCAAGTCTGAATGATGTATAATAGCAGAAGCCGCTGAGTGGTACATAAAGGCCTATAACAGTTAACCAAATATTCAATGTCACATGTAAACTGAAAAAGGAATGCAAATAGGTAATATAACCAGTGGCGGAGCGTCCATACAGTCAGGGGGGGCCGAATTCCCCCCCCCCTGACGGACTCAAATGGACTGCTGGCGCCCTTTTCAGCTTTCTACCACTTTCTACTTATTCGCGATTATTTACTCTTTTTTTGCGCTCTCACCTACCTACTGACATTTGTCACATTTTGTTGGCGATGACACCTATTTATTCTTCGTTTATCTGCAAATTAGCAAGGCCAGGAAATGGTCATTTCCGACGATCATTATCTTTACTCAAAAACTTTTTGTACGCTCCGCGTCAACCTGTGGTGGCGCTCCGCTTAGATAGTGTCAAAAGCGCCCCTACAGACCATTCTCGCCCCCCTTGACCAATATTGTCAGTATTGCGAAGTTCGGAACACTGCGAAGTTCGGACACCCCTAAGAAATACACGATTTCACCATGACCATGACCTACAGGAAGAGCCAAATTTCACCAAAAAGTACAAAGCTACAGTTATTTTCTCGCTTATTTTCCGCTTAGATAGTGTCAAAAGCGCCCCTACAGACCATTCTCGCCCCCCTTGACCAATATTGTCAGTATTGCGAAGTTCGGAACACTGCGAAGTTCGGACACCCCTAAGAAATACACGATTTCACCATGACCATGACCTACAGGAAGAGCCAAATTTCACCAAAAAGTACAAAGCTACAGTTATTTTCTCTCCAAAATGACCCTTGTGCAAGTAAGTACTTACATATTTGTCAATAACATGACGGAGATATATGAAGTCTGTTATAATTACTGAAAGAGCAACTGCGCCACCAATTTTATCACCAATTTTATCAGACAATCGGTAAATAATCGGCATCGGCAAAATCCATTGCGCTACCGATTATTTGGAACCGATTATTACGTTCCACATAAAGGATTGTATTTTTCCGCGTTTTTGATTCACCACAACCACGACGGGAGACAAATTTAGATCATTCGATTCAATGCTATTCATAGCCGGGGAAGGTGCACTAGTCTACCGTGTAGCAGTATCGCAAGTTCCTCACGCGAGTTTGTACAAATGCTGTTCGATATACTATCCAGTTTTGGCAGTAAACATCATACAGTGTACCCGCGATAAGCTTAGGGGGACGACGTAATTTTTTTTTTTTCAATTAGCTTCTTGCATCTAACAAAACCTCCTGTTATCATGTTAAACGATTGATAAGAAAGATTAATTGTCTCGACTAAATATAAAAACCAAATCAATATACTTTTGAACCACTTTGGCCGTTTCACTGTAGGTGAAAACTGGAAAGTGAAAACAATAACATTAGGCTTTGTTCATTGTGAGTTCTACGTACATTAGGCTAGTCTGGCTAGAGAACGGTTGAGCTTCAGAACTGTTCAGTTTGAAAATGCGCCCAAGATTTTACAAAAGGCATAAAATGATGAAATCAAGGCGCCAAATACTCCGAAAAATCCCTAAGCACGCTTGGCGACAGTCTACAGTAGTTCCACTGCATTACAGTATATTTTGATTAGGTAAACATTCTTACGCATATTTTTGCGACAACCCGAAGAAACTTTTTTCCCTGACCGCATGTACTGTGTACCCCTTACAGTAACTGAATCTCTTACCGCAACCGACTAAAAGCAAGTCTGATTTCCAGTGACACGCGCGACAAAGTCAATGGGACTTTAGTGTGTGATTTCCCCCACATGTAGTTAAGTCAATGGAGAAGCTCCATTGACTTACTGTGT
>KN894442.1:9621-21405 GCA_000934455.1 Apostichopus parvimensis
GACTTAGGATGTCATTTAACTGAAGAACCAACTCCCAAACATTGTCTCCAGCAGGCACATTTCTACCAAACATCAGTGGAGCTAACCTACAGAAGCACCACATCTGTGATGCATTTCGTTTCAAGACAACTTTCCCTGATGACCACAGTACAGTAGATGGTTTTGATGATTTATCTGCTCCTACATACTTAAAATTTTGAAGCGCTTCATTTATTTTGGAGATAGTTAAATGTTTTCTTTCTACTAGGGAAGTAAGAACTTTAGTCCAAACCTAACCAAAGGGCAGACTCCTTCTAACAAATCATGCATTACATCAAAAGGGAGTCCATTGATAACATGAAAGAATGACAACTTGTTTAGTGGGGAATTATGTTTGACACTATACACCGAAGACACATTTGGGTGTCTTACCATACTTACACACTTTGGGTGTCTAACCCATACTTCAAAATCATCAAAGAACAATTGAATTTGAAATGATGGCTGTGTTTCAAAAATCCTATTACTTTGATATAATGATCCATCACAAAAATTCTGTAAGACACCATCTTGACAATGCATGTGTACTTCATCCAAAACATCATTATGTTTAAGAAGAGATTTAAGACTGTACAGAATCGGAACATACATGTATGTAGCTACTTCAGTCTTATTACAGTTGATATCGCCGACGATGTACTCTACTGGGGCTACATAGGTGGTGTTGTTCAAAACAAATTCTTACTGATGAGCCTCACTGCTGAAGTAATCTAGGGCAGAGAGTGGCGAATTCCTTTATAGAATATGTAATATGACACTAGTCCTTTCTGTGTTGAGTCCTTCTGTTTGTAATGCAGCATTAACTTGTGCAAGTTGTTGATTTTGAGCTGTTGCAAGTAATGAATGTATATCTTTCAATAGTGTACTTACTGTTGTCCTTGGCAAGCTGTGTTTTTCTGTTAATTTCAAGGTAAAAAAGCCTACAGCATCCTGGATATTTTGTCCTGTATGCTCTAGTTGTTCTTCATTATCTCTGTTTGAACCTATTTCTATTCCAGGATCATACAGTATTTGTTCTTTTTCTGCATTTGCAACAGATGGTTCACAATGGTAGTCTTGCAAGCAATTTTCTTCAATTGCATTTGAAGGAGCATCAATCTTAAACCCTCTGTGGTTACGTTGTATATGTTTTATGTATGAATCCACCATAGTGTATACCTTTTCACAACCATGTATCCCACACCTAACACTAAAATTTGGTTCGTGTTCATGAACTAACCGTAAGTGCTGAATTAATCTTCTAAATATCACAGTCTGGTACTGATGACATTGGAAACACACGTATACCAAGTTTTGATTTTCATCCATAGTTAAGTCATTAGCCTAGTTTCCCTAAAATCAGAATTAGAGGTATAGGCTACCTATAATTTATTTAGCCTAAGCCTAGGTAGGCCTTTAGCTTATTTAAAGTTTAGTTTACCCAACTTGACTGCTTTTGTAAAATGTAAGTGTTCAATAGAATCGCCTTAGCCTTGGCTAGCACACTTTACTGCTAAAGCCAGGGTTGAAATGCCCCATTGTTATCTATTCTTAACAACAAGACCATTGCCCTCTTTACATTAAATGGAATATAACTGGCAGAAAGAGTATATGCTCGCTAGCGAGTCTATTACATTCCAAGATCTTGGCAAAAGAAGCAGGGGTAGACTTGTACCATGCAGCGTTCACCATACGTATATGGGTCTGTTCACGTTAAAGCGCCCAATTTAGCCTAAATGCCATTTGGAGCATTAGAAAAAATAGTAGGAGACTCTAGAGATACAAATATTATCCCGTTGGAGAGAGTCCACCTAGCTGTACCTACCATAGCATAGACAATTTCCTGAGATATGCATATGGTATGCTATACTCCCAGAGGTGCTAAAATGTGGACGAAAATGTTGCCGTTTTCAAAATGCATTATTTGTACTTGGAGCTATTCTTAACTAAAAAAAGTGATTACTATAAATGTTGTCATGATTGAACTTTGTGGCTATAGGTTCCCTCTCATAAATATTTCAGAAAATTTCACCGATGAATTTGCGAATTATTGGAAAACCTGACCTGTGTTTCGGACATCACTTTTTCCGTCCACATTTGTATACCAATTTGTGAGTGACCTAGTTTTGGATTTAATAACAAATGTTGAGTGTGGTGTGATTTAGTGATAGTGTTATAATTGTAACAAATAAAATATATATGAGATTCATGTCAATTCAGCCACATTTAATTTTACGATTAAGTTAAACAACATGGAAAGCTTTTCCGTGCATGTTTTGGTGATGTCCGAAACATCACGGTGTAACTAATATATGAAGTTTGTTTAAATCTACAGGACTGTTTTGTTAAAATAATAAAACCATAAGTACTCCCTCAACTACAGTGTATACCAGACATATGTCCAATCATTTGTTTTGATTTTATAACCACTTACATTTTTCCGTCCATGTGTGTGATGTCCGCAACACCGGTGATGTCCGAAACAAATTTTCTTTGATATTGCTTGAAACAGAGACGCCATTAATAAGCACTTCATATATTATGACAAGTACTATTGCTACCAACATACTTACTGCTCTACTCAAAACTTTGTCCATCTTTTCCAAATATTATAGCAAAATAACCCTAAAAATATTTTTCGGACATCACCATGTGTTTCGGACATCACCTTTTTAAATCTAACATGTTGTAGAAATTGCACTAGTAACTACTAAATGGTCCAAGTGGTTGAAGTTAGTGTGCTAGAGTATATCAAAAGTTCCTACAACAAAATACTTCTTAACTTTGGTGTCACTTTACCTAAATTCATCTTATTGACTACTCGTGACAAGCCTGAAGGGTATACTACATGTTTGGGCCTTAATGTTATTGGAAACATCAGAATTAGATGGATTTTTAAAATCTGACCTTATTAACACTACAATGGTCAATCATTTAGTACTTCACAAGCTAAAAAGTGACCCTTTTTGACTATTTTAATGTAGCATCAGAGTGGCATCACAATACATACAATAGTTATGCCATGATTGTCTGCTAGCTTCAATCAAGCTATTGTAGCTACCCGCATTGAAATCACACAATATAGAAAGTGACCATGTGTTGATGGTGAGTTTCTTCAGATGTTCCTCCTGAGTGTATTCAGAGGGTAATTGTAAGTATACCGATATTTATCATTACTTTAATGTCCAGCAGATATAAACTTATACCACTAGAATGTATTATCATTTTAAAAATGACAATTTCAATAGTAATTAAAACAAAAAAGGAATTATTTGCTAGCCTGTTCTGCAGCTGTATAGCCTAACATACAGGCCTTATAGTAAAGTGTTAGCTTAGGCCATAGTCTGTTATAGTTGCAATCATATACAAATTTAATCATAACTCATATATGAGGAATTATTTGATAGCCTGTTCTGCAGCCGTATAGCCTAACATACAGGCCTTATACTAAAGTGTTAGCTTAGGCCATAGGCTGTAATAGTTGCAATCATATACAAATTTAATCATAACTCATATACGAGGAGGTGTACACGAATAAATAAATCTTTTCTATATATCATGTAGCCCATTACAGAAGGAATTTAACTCACTTATGGTAGGCTTCTATTAATGCTTAGGCAGAGGCAGAAATCTACAATACATAATTAATGCTTTCCATAAAGGTCACCACTTAAAAATGGGTTGCCATATATTGTTTGTTTGTGGGAAAATATACCACATGAGTGGGTTACACATCTGTAAATTTACTAAATCAGTAGTACTAAATGTGACTATGTTTTGCTTCATTTATTATAGACAACAAGTAATCATGGCCAAGTGGAAAATGAGACTTAAACCTTTGAAGAACAAAGGATCATCAAGATGTACTCTTTGGCGACATCAATTAAAGGACATAGACGCTCAAAAGTATAAAACCCTTCAATATATAGACAGTCAGAGAAAACGACTGAAGAGAGCTGAAAAGAAGAAAACTGGGATTAATTCACGTACTGAAAGAATGAAAAAGAAACATGAAAAGGAACTTCACAGAGAATCCCAGACGCGGTACCGTGCAAAGATCCAAATGGAGAAGAATAGGCAAAAGTCCTTACGACCCAGAGACCCAATGACAGCAGCATCATCCACCCCAACAACAGCACCCATGACGACACCAACCTCCACAAAACCAAGCAGAGAATACAACACTAAATACAAAAGAAGATACAGGGACAAATTGACGAGGCAAAATCTTTCTGCTGTAAGAATAAATGATCGTGCACGAAAGTGGCCACAAAATAAGAAAGATTACTCTGAACAAAAACATAACTCTTCTGAATCAATAAAGCAATCATATTCCTCATCATTCATCTCAAAGTCTGCTGCCAAGGTGTCAAAACACCTACCACAATCACCCAACAAGTTTCAGATGGTAATGCAACGCATAGCTCATTCATTAACACCTCAAAAGAAGAAGTCCTTGTCCAAAATCACCAAAACAAGAAAAGAACTCTTCAACAATGCATCTACTTCCTGTCTATTGGGTGTGATAGCAGAAGTAAAAAAACTGCAAGGTGTAATGCAGCAAGACCAGCAAGACTGATAACGATGTTGAGCTGTGCCAAGATAATGAAAAAATATCGACTTAGATATATGGCATCCTCAATCCTGTGAGTACGATACAAGACACTTCTGTCACCTAGCACTACTAGTGATAAGGCTCTGAAGAATCAAGTACTGAACAGGCTGTCGAGAATTAGTCAATTTACCAGAAATCATGATGCAGAGGTGGTCCATTTCTACAGAGAAAGCAACCACACACGAGAGCTGCCTCTCAAGAAGAAAGTCACCAGAGTGAAGGGAGCTGTGAATCAATTGCAACCAGGTTTCGTGCTAAATCTTCCCCTGAGGCAGTTGTATGAAGAGTACCTGGAGAAGTATCCAGATAAACATGTGTGGTTCACTAAATTCACCAAGTTGAGGCCATCAAATGTACGTCTTCCAAAGCAAGCAGATTTTGTTTCATGTGAATGTGTCTATTGCGTCAATATTGATAAAAAAAATTAAACGCAGTTAGACAGATCGTTCCAAAAGGCTGTGAGGTAGTAGCGAGTAAGTACGAACTTGTGGACAAAGTACTATGCAAGAAGAGTCCTATTTCTACCTTTTACCGTCCAACCTGTCTGAATAAATCATGCGGTAAATGTCGAGATTTGGTGCCACCATCCGAGATCTTTTCAAAGAAGTTCAACAACTGGTTGAGGGCAAAGTTGTTGCTTTGAATGAGTGGGTTCGCAAGCCAGTTTCTTTCAAGACGAAAGAAAGTGTTTTGAAAACCACTGTCCGAAGAGTCCTGGAATCCAAGTCTGGCACATTGGATGGGCTCATCAAAGGTCTGTTCAAGAATTTTGAAAACACAGGTCAGGGCCCATTCCCTTGGCATCTTTTCATTGCAAGATGGCAGTACCTACAAGTCAGTGAATTGAAGGAACACCTCCCACCAAATGCCATTCTAACTATTCTCGATTTCGCCCAAAACTGGACAGTTCATTTTCAGAATGAAATTAAATCGGCATGCTATTCCAAAGAGCAAGTAACCATACACTCAATTGTGTGTTACTATAATGATCCAATTCTGAAGACCCAAGTACGCGAGTCAATTGTCTTTCTCATGAATGACTTAAACCATGACTTCTATGCAGTGTTGGCCTTTGTGAATAAAATGTCTGACTACCTACGGACAGAGAGAAATGTAGTTGTTGAGAGAGAGTTTCGTTTTTCCGATGGGTGTTCTGCACAATATAAGAGTATTGGCCCATTCCTTGTCCTTCAGAATTCTGCAGCTGAACTGAACAGCACAGTAGTACAGAACTACTTTGGGTCTGAGCACGGTAAATATGAAAGTGATGGTGAGAATGCCATTACCAAATCGCCAGTAGATCGCGCAATTATCACAGAAAGAGCTGTCATTAGAAATGCTGATGAAATGTTCTCTTACTGTGATTTTTTTTGTCTGTTCATGATGGTGTGTCCCGGCGTGTCTACATGCTAGTAAATGATATACAACATGAGGGGTACAACCAAGGAAAGTACCACACAGTAAAGAGCACCAGAAAGATACACTCAATTAGCTCATCTAAGAAGGAGCTGAAGTCTCGTCCAGTGACCTGCATGTGCCCACCATGTCTGTCAGACTCATCTGCCAACTGTGAAAATGCTGTGTATGTTGACCAATGGACCACAGTCGAACTAAGACTGAAGCTAGTTCGTGGAAGGTAAGAAAAACATACTGAAAAATGTGTCTTGTGTGACTGTTACTACTGAGATGGTACAAAAATCATGTAATCAGTTCATCATGCATTAAATCAACTTACATATGCTCTTCTATTTCATTTTTATAACAGAGTGTCCAGTGATGTTGCTATTGATACTACACCTGAAACCAATGTTCTAACATCCCAGAGCCAGCAAACCACAAGCAGTGATGAAAAGGTGAGGTGTTGCATCTATTTATTTTTCCAATTCCCATCAGTGACTTGCTTTTAATAGAACAGCTTTATTGTTATTGAGAGAAATGGGAGTAGAAAAATATACTCTATCCATATTCCTGGATATAACAGGAGATACTTTGTAGTCAATGAGAATACCATTTTATGTAAAATGTTTTTAATATTTGTGTGTGTTTTTTGTAATATTTTTTTTAACAGTTACAATTTACTGCTGGGAAGTATGTGGCAGTGAAGGCTGGCCAATGCAAATGGTATGCTGGACAGGTAATGGTAAGCATATAAATATATAACAAGTTAGAACGTGTGTATCCCTGATTTGCACTGAGTATAATGTAGTATAAAGAGTGCAACTAACTTTACATGGGATTATCGGTTATACCGAGCCTTCAGATTTATAATCTAAACTAACTTTATGTCTATTAGATTTAATTTTCTGGTCTTGGTGGTATATATAGTAATATGTATATTTTGTTATAATTTTGAGGATCTGGCATGGATAAAGTGAACAATGTAGATTTCTTGTGGCCAAGCAACAAAGACATCTCATGGACAGATTTTAGTTCAATGTTTGTCATACCATACCCAGAAATCATACCCCGGGGAGACCGTTCTGTATACAGATGGACCAAGTTCATTATTAATGATATTGAAGTCATTTAAAGGCGCGTTAAACAGTGGTCACCTTATTCCAGTTATTGTTGTTGGTATAAACGAAATGTTCATTGTTAACGATACAGATGTTTTAATGTTATTATAATGTTATACAATTCATTCATTTAATTTCGTTGCAAATTAGGTCTGATACATACATACACTGTTGGAAATGTACTGATCATTGGAACTTTAAACCACACTTTTAGATCGGTCTAGAGGTGCGATTTGAAAATTTGTGGAGCATTTATCTTCCCCAAGAATTTCTATTTTTAATTGTTCAGTACTCCTTGTTGATTCCTCAAATGATGTTTTAGTACAAGCTCAATATGATTCCCCCACAAATTTATCCATTGTAGATCTGTTACTGTTATGTGTATTTTGAAGTAGACTTTGTTTCTTAAACATGGTTAACTAACTGTACAATTATCCTATTGCTGTGACCGGTTGACTTATGTATTATTGTAATGCAGGTATGTGGGCATTAGTCGAAGGTGATGTCCGAAACATTAAGTGATGTACGAAATATTCATTCACTAAACTGTAAACAAACATGGAGCATTTGAACTATAGGTTCAAAACTGTGACTATAGTTGTACTGTTGACATAGAATACCCCATTTTTTTCCATCTAAATTTTGATAATATTAACTTTGTGTGGAAAACATGACAGTGCTGTCTTAAACTAAACATGCAATTACGGTGATGTCCGAAACATAGTCCAAGACATTGTATTACAAACCTATAAAACAACTTCTTGCATTTTCCACTGGCTGAAATGAATTTGATGCTGTTTGTGAACATCACATATTCAGATGTATTGAGATATATTGTTCTTAAGTAACAGTTATGACCTTTGTTTTTATTAATTTCTTGTTGAAACATGTAATCACCTTTCTATGCATCAAACTTTGACCCAATAAATAGTTTATATACCCTTGTTTAGAGTTTATCAACTTTATAACATGATTTTCTCTCCTTCTTATTACATTCAAATGAATATTATTTTTATTTTACCTAAGAATTTAATATGATAATGTGGGTGATGTCCGAAACAAGTTATATTTGGACGTGTGATGTCCGAAACAAGAGTCCTGGGTAAAAAAAAAATCTGACAGGACATGGCTTATAATTTTCAGCTTTTGGTTACTATATGTGCTTATATTAAAGTTATATTTTATGTTATAATTGTTACTATTACTTTCAGCTTTGCTCTTTAAGGAGAAACTTTTCTACCTTTTTTTCTGGAAAACTTGATATTTTTTCACCAATACACAAATCTTTTTTTAATGACATCATCAATGTTATCCAAACCATGTCTGATAATAGCGAATTTCATGGTAATATAGAAAATAACAACAATATTCACAAATGTAATAGCAATGCATTTACACACCACCTTTAACAAATAAGGAATATTGGGCAATATATCGATTGTCACATTTTTTGACCTTCTAGAATATACTTTCCAAAGAAGTTTAAGCTATGGTTGATTCTGATTCATAAATTGTCGATATTAGTTATGTTATTTATTACGGGTAAACATTCTTTACTGTAATTTGCAAATTTGCTACCTCTGGCAACCAATTTGGTCTTTTTAACGTGAACAGACCCATATACACTTATCTTCTATAAGCGTTAGTACCGATGTGGCTTTCATAGAATGACTTTAGGGGCCTATCACAATACTTTGTAGTAGCCTATATGATTAAACGTATAGCCTATACATTATCCTTGAATGGCCCGCCACACAAAGTTGACATTGTTTTGGCGATAACGGCTTTAATTCTTTAGAACACTTTATAATATTTACATGAACATTAAATTACAGTCTTTAACGTACTCTGTGTTTGTCTTTGGTGAAAATTTGGCCAACAACTTGCCTAAAACGACGACTGATTTGTCCTTCGGAAGCAGAAAAGCGAGTCGACCATTGTCACGAGAATATTTGCATTGCGAAGTTATTCGTGAAGTTATACTCACATCGACAGTAAAAAAAACAAACGTATGGTTGCTGAACTCACGTGATAGATCAAAGGACTATTTTAACTCACCTTTTTTTTTTATCTCAAATGAAGGAACGCGTAGAATGGTTATTGCAAGTCATAGACGCGTTATATTAGTGTACTTATCAAAGTCGGGAAAAGTGTGATCTCACTCACAGCGTGTAGTTTCATAGCAAGCTGAGTGTCAACATATATACAACCATGCCAGTTTTATCACTAACGCATAATATTAGTATCAAGTTATCTTCTTTTAATGAGTAATTCCGAAACACGCAAGAACTTGGATTGTTTGTAGTTGTATTTATAGTAATGTTACATATATCGTAGTAAAGGTACTTACTTCATCTTTGTGTGCACGAGTTATTCTATTTTGTTTCTATTTGAATCTGGTTTCACCTTTTCAATTTGCTTTTTAAAATACCCTCCTCAATTTTTTTTTAACTTGCCATATTATCGGGTACTCATAACAGAGTTTAATAAGTTCAAAAGAATGTTTGAGTCTGAAAACATTCTTTGAGTGTCCTGATTTTCAAGAACTGCATCGGGACCATATAAAGTAATAATGTAAAAATGCTTAATGAAAACGAAAAAAAAAACAGTTTAACGTGAATCCATTGCTGTACATTTCTAGTTCATCCAACGCTGTCGATGAAATCATGTATAAAGAATGAATCACCCAATAAATGTTAAGTTTAAACTCTCAATTACTAACATAACATAAATGAATGAAACATACCTTCATTTGCCTCCCAAAATGATCAAGCTTGTTTAAAACTGAATAGAAAAGTTTGAAATTTAAAGGTATACCGACATGTCAAAGTTCCCATTCCTATAGAAGTGTATCAAATTCTTTGTACGATGGTCTTTTAATAGTCGAAAGAGCAGCTTAACTTTTCAAGTAATTCCACTTTCATTTGAAGCTAAAAAAATGTGATAGCAAAATATTCCAACCCCTCTCTTTTTGATTTTTTTTTTATTTGTGGTGGGGGGGGGTGGGGATGGTTTGTTATAATATTTTTCACTGAGTTAATAGTTAACTGTCTACATACTTTAACATCTTTGAAATCTATTAATGCTCACATATTTGCCAGAGAAACCTTCAGAGACCTAGCTTGTTGACTTACCTTATGTGGGCAATGACCATACACTTAAATACTAGCTCTCCCAAAAATTGTGATCATCTTTGTGTGTGTATCAGCATAACCCTCGAAAGGGAACAGGTACTAAACATGATCTCAGCCAAAAGGCTGATAAACGATCTTTATGTCATAATGACAGCCAAACGTTTCGAAATTAGATTAGTTATGTTGCCCAGGTGCATGTAGTTATGTTGTCGCTAATAGAGAACGTTGTTAGTAACAACGGTGATTGGTGCTATTCCAACCATCACAATTGACTCGTAATGTAGGAACTGCGCGTCCTTGTCGGTGGCTAATAACGCCACATACTTACAATACATCTATTAACAAAAGTAGTCCAGCAAAATATATGATTCGTAGGTCACTTTACTGTCACCCTAATTTTTCAAATTAACGCTATATGTTAACATATGGCTAATAGCAATATCACAAGGTGTGAAAGTAGATTACTTGAACAGAGTCATAAATGTGGTATAAAACGGTTTGTTCATATTATGTTTTTCCAAGTTATATGGAGACATATGCATTGGCTGCTATTCACATTGCACAATAACACACCTCTGTGTCATCATAATATTTGTCTGTGTTTATCTTTTAGAGAATCAATTGAATTTTCTATGATAGAAATCAAAAGTGTTTGATCATCCTGGGGCTTTAAGACAATTGTTTGTAGAAGAGACTTGTGAAAAAAGGTTATATCCCCTGTGGGGTCTGTATATCTCTACCTTGTGTTAATTTCCTTCACACTTCGAAATTTAAAAGTAAAGTATTGCAGCAACACGTGGTTGACTTACACCCCTGATGAAGGGCATCTTTATTCCATGATATCGATGCTTTCTCCTACCACTCTCTACTCTCCCTGAAGGTAGTGATCGTTTTATACTCAGTCGTGTGTACTCCAGTTGAGTATCAATGACATTGAATCCACCAACAAATTGATCGCAGTCTGTTCGAAACGCCGTCTAACAAAATAGTTAATCACCCACGAAAATACACAATCCACTTTGTCCGAGGGGTGTTGGAAGGGTGGCATCTTCATTATGCAGGTTTTAGTTATGCCTTTCCGACAAATGTAACGTAATTAACACTTTTTGTTTAGCGTGCGAACTGATGGCAGTATGACTCTTTATAGACTCGTAAAGTACCATTCGTTCATCCTTTAATAAATCCGACCTTTGACGTCATAACTGCAATAAGGAACACCGTTTCGTCCTTTTTTTGTTCTTTTATTTTTATGCTTTTCTTTTGTTATGTTGTTCTCTTGTTCATCTATTACTTTGTCCTCTAATAGTTAGGGCTCCTAATGCAAGCAAGAGGTGCAAAAGATCGGCAAAAGCCTTGACTGGGGTTCGAACCACCAAGTGAAAAAGAAAGTGTTGCTCTACAGCTAGTACAGTGCGCCAAGCCGTCGCGCCACTGTATCGGTTGAGATATAATGCTGGTTATCTAATAGTTAAGGCTCCTAATGCAAGCAAGAGGTGCAAAA
>KN894443.1:2865-24179 GCA_000934455.1 Apostichopus parvimensis
AGGCGCTCGATGTAACACCTTCCTGGGTACAATTTTAATTCTAAGGGGCGTAGTCATCCTTTTCGGACAAGGGGAGGGCGTAAATTAGCTGATCCTATTCGTACATTATTTTATAATGTATACGGATAATGTAACGTAATGTATGCTATAACAAGCCACCCTCACCGTCATCTAACGTCATCCCACACCCGCGACTGTGCCCCAACCCACTACCACCCACTACCCCACTTCCACCCACTACCACTACCACCGCAATCAAGTGGTAAGAGGAAGACCGGAGGGTAAACATTCGGGAAACTGAATGAGGGCAAAATCACAAAAAAATTCACAATTCTGCACAAAATGAATTCTCTCTGCATGTATTCCGTGCCACAACGGTATTCAAATGTTTCCAATAAATGGACAAATTTGATATACTAAAAGGGGTGCACCTTTTAATGACATAAAACATAACAAAAATACATTACACAAATTACGGTACTGTTTCATTAAGAAAAAAGGGCACTTCTTATTTATGAAAGAGGGGCAGGTTGGTCAGGTTTTGTAAATAAAAAAAGTGACTCCGCCGATATCGACAAAGTTGTCCATCGAGCACTATAATTAAGTTATATCTGACTTTCGACACCTGACACCACATGGTTAGCATAAGACGCTATTTTCATCCGGTCTCCACGGGTTACGATAATTATAAAATATGTTGAAAGCAAGAAACAATAACAAACCAAAGTTCTCCTCCCAGAGGTTTCACAGTGACCTCTTTATCTCCACCTTCTTTCTGTCGAATGATAAGACGCAAAGGAGAATGCACTTTGTAATGGAGGGAGTTTTGCAATATCGTTTAAATTTATTCGGTATTATATACTGCCAAGGTTTAAACTTCGAGCCTAGATTTAATACTGAGAAAAACGTAAACGTCAACTTATTCCAGTAGAGAAGACCGATTTTTAAGTCACCGATGGTCTCGTATGGACTGTTGACCAATTTGGTCGCAACTGGGTGTGGAGTGGAAATCCACACGAAACTACCTCACATCACCTCACCTTCCCTTACCTCAACTAACCCTACCTCACTTCAGTTGATTTACTGATTTCCTTTAAACTATGTTAAATTATCGACCCCACCTACTCGGCTGTCTCCCACCACCCCCAACCCCCTCCCCGGCAAATCGATGTTCTGGATCCGTCACCTTTGTAAATATTGGAAATCATTTGAAACAATAGAAAAGAAAGAAGAGTGAGGGAGGGGGGGGGGTGGGACAATATTAGAAATTAAAAGAGCTTTTTCCTTCTTTCGTCCATTGTGAGTATGATGTGGAAACCCCTATACTACTTTCGATTGCCCTCACCCCCCCCCCCCCGAACCCTCACCCACTCCGTCCTGAATCCTCCCATCCTACCAACTAGACTCGGACCCTTATTGGTGTTCGTTGAATACAATTATAAAATACATTTCCCGATGGTATACCATCTTCTTCACCATAAGGACAACCCACAGCATTTCCCTATCATTTTACATCAATGCTGCTTATATCTTACAGCTAACATAATGAATGAAGGAACACACAGTCGTACATCAGAATCATCATTCTTGTATTTCTTATCTCTGCAGATTTGTGGAAGGCGTGGCCATTTTGACAATAAATTTAGAAAATGATGTCATCGAGTGCATACAGTATAACTTAATAGGTTAGTAGGTTGCCTATTTACTAAGATTAATTTTATGCCAGGCAATGAAACGTACAGCCATCGTATAGGAAATATCAAAACAGCTGTAGATATCCATCGTACCATTTCTAATGTTTGTAAAAGTTCTCTGTTGATCGAAGAAAAGACATGAAATATAATACGGATGGGGGGGGGGGGGGGGGAGAGGTGCTCTGGAATTTATGGTATAAGGAATGCACATAGCAACCATTTTGACAGAATGTATTCAAATAACTTTGCGGTTTTTCCCCCTCAACTCAAAATCACAAGTCCCTACTGTCTCTCGACGTTTATGGTGCGCATAGTGTGCCATCAATCGTGGCATCGACATGTGTCGAATTAAAAACAACATGTGACACTGGTCGTCCAATGAGAGCACAATAAACCGACATATGTCAGTTTAATTCGACATATGTCGATTTCAGGACTTATGGCAAACTAGGGGCACCATAGACGTCAGTGCCCCTCCAGAATGAACCCTCTCCCACCGACTCTGCCATATAGCGTGACCTAATGTCGTCACAATTGACCCAGAAAAACCGACGTCAGGATATATATAAAAAGCTAGGCTCGAGTTAGGCTAGAGTTATGTGTACAATTTCGCAACAGATTAGTGAAGCCGGGAGAAAAACGGGTTGAAGGTGGAACAAGTAGAATCGTGAAATATGTTTCATCCCTATCGTCCATTAGGACAATTACTTTATAATTAAAATAGATTGAAGAGGTATGCCAAAATGGCTGCCCACGTCTGGAATTTTTCATGGTGTGTCGGCTGCAACCTTACCCCATCAATTGAATATTTATCATGCCACTGACATTGATAACATCAAATATCAAAAATCACTCGATGGGAGGTTATAAATTTATCTATGACGTATTGTTTTATTTTCATAAGTTCGTAACTGATAATGGCAACAAATATATCACCGGATGTGATACAGAATAGACAGAGTAAATCAATGAAGAACGAAAAACCAATAGAAGAAACACATTAAGTTTGAAAAGATATAAAAATCATTTTGACAAAAGGCTTGCTTGGTGTCATAATAACAATGGAAAACGTCCCAATATATGAAAATTAAAATAAAATCATAATTCAAAGTCGCGAATGATCATCATACCAGTTTTATATTTTCAATTATTAAATTATTCGGTATCAACATATTAGGCTACATTCAATTACAGAACGATTTTTTTTTTGGCAGACCAGTTTATCAACTTAAATTAACTCTTAGTGAATTATTTCAGTTTCGAAAAATAATATATGTTACCATTGGATATTTTCCGTCAAATTCGAGAGAGTCGTGGGTTCAGTATCTTTTACCAACGTATCTTCCATTCCCTCCCTCCTCGTCGCCACCCCACATGACCCCACAGAGCAATGAGATTAGTTTTGCCTTTAGGAGATAATATAATTATATAGTTAATATTTATAATAATGTTTTTAAATGTATAAATTAAATATGCATCTGTTGAATCACGGACATATTGTTCAAACAAAGAGCAAACAAAACAAAAACTGAATGTTGTATAGAAATATTAAGTGACGTCCGATATATTTCTGTTTATTCTCCTCTTTTCTGAAGACATCATGTCCAATATAATTTTTTGGCAAGTCTTTCAAATATGACATGTAAGTTTTTTATCATGAAAATATACCGTTATTACCACGAACGGTAGGCCTATAGTATAGGTTAACCTTTTAAATGCAGAGTTCATGCTGTTTATATTTTTTGTAGACTTGCGAATCCATTGAAAGTACAATGTTATAGTGTTATATGTGAAAATGTCCCGGCGTTCATGCTGTTTATATTTTCTAGACTTCTGAGTCCATGGAAAGTTCAATGTTATAGTGTTATCTTTAAGAATATCCCGCTAGGTAAGGCCCACTGTTATCATAAGGTCATTTATATCATATAATTAAACAACCTTTATCACAACCTTGACATCTTCTATTAATGTATAGGCTACAAGACCATAACACGTTAGGCTATTATGTTATTAACATACATCGTTGTGGATTATACGTTGCGATATAACCAATAAATGGGATACAAAGGGGCGTTACACACTACCCGTAATGGTATTTATATTACCTAAATAAATCTACCCTAATGATCATTTCTGTTTTGCAACACCATTTGGAGTTGTCCGCCTGAACCCTATTTAAAAGCTCAGTTTATTCCCTATAGTATGTAAATCTAAAACTATATCTAAAAGATTCCCTATCAGCTGGTATAGGCATGTCGACTATGTCAAGAATGTTAACGCTAGGCCATCCATCGGCCTCTCTGAGCACTTTCATAATAAACTAGTTTAGTCAGCTTCTGGTTCACCTTGTGGAATTATTCGAAGGGGCTGCAAGCATGTTCTCCAATGAACACTATATACTAGTCGTGACGTTTATCACGTGTGTCACAAGGCAGAGCAGTTTATAGACAGCGTCGCCATTACCGGTTTAATTTCATTAACAAAGTTACATACAGATCTACATAAGTGTCAAGGTCAATGTGTGCGCGTACAGTGGAAGCCGTCAGTTCTAGATGTAGGTTCCTTGGTTGTCATGGCATTGATCTCTTTAGAATCACCCATAAGCGACATAACATACATAATAAAGTAGACAGTGGGCTAATTTTCACCTTGCAGTTCAAGCAATGTTCTGCTAACGATTATTTATGTAAGCAAATTATTCAAGTTAACATAGATGACAACCAACACTGAGATATAGTACTGAGTATGCTACTTTAATTAATGACGTCACTGTGACCACCGTTCACAGCTGAGTCGATCTGAAGAAACCACGATACAGATCTCATACTGGCAGCTGTAGAACTGCACACAGACCTACACATTGTTTGATGACAAACGTCACTAAATCCACCATTCATAATATACAATTATAAAAACTGAAACATTACGTAATGTACCGCTAAAGACCTATTTATAGTATTATGAATGACGTCACTACAGCTACTGTTAATAAAATTCAAAACATTGTAATCTGGATATATCTCATAATGTATCGTGTAAACAGCACAGCTTCAAGTTGACATGCCAGTCACTTTAGATAGAAGTTCGATGTTACATACTGTTAAATACATTACTGTGATTAGTCAAAACACAACACTTTAACCTTCCGCACCCAAATGGCCTTGAACAAGTTTGGGCGGTCTGTCTGTTTACCATGGGTGGAGGAAGGTAGGGTGGGATGGGGGGGGGGGGACAGTGAGTCACTGATAATGAGAAGTGGTAGTGAGAGGTAAGCGTCCCCGTTCGCGATGGCACTGTCATCGTCTTCGCACCTGTATCAATCGTTTTATGTTATTGCTCTAATTGAACTTAACTTTCCAATGTATGTAGTCGGCAACATACAATATAATTTAACAACGAAATCTGCGTAGGAAAGTAGACATAGTTTGACATTGAATTCATTCCAATCCAGACATATTTTGAGTTTAGTCATGTGTTTAATCCTTGTTCATAATCATAAACAAGAGTAGCAACCTTTCTCTAATTACGATTATAATCAGACGTAACTATTTAAATTTGCCTTGTTGTAGAAAAATGAAATAAAATTGAATTTAAGAAGTACCCTGTTGTTGAAATTTTATTACTATAAACTTTAATAAAAAAGCCTCTTCTTGAAAAACATTTAAATAGAATAGACCTGCTGGAATTTGTGTTATACAGAATGATCAGAGGATCTATGTAACCGAAAATGTTGAGCAAATATTTTGGTTTTCACCCTATAATTAAAGTTACATTCCCACTCTCCTTCGAAGTCTGTGCGTTCCCCCTCCCCCCAACCCCCTCCCTCAATCCGATTGAACCCTCTTACGCCGCGCCATAGCTGTAACATTCGCACATTATGAAATACCCCTCTGTGTCACATTCATGGTCTACCAAAGCGATAAATCTGGTTACAAACGTTTCATTGTTTCTATGTTTGCTAGTTATTTACAGCTTATTCCAAGACAGCAAAGAAAATAGAAATAACGTGAAGTTTTATTGTTTCATTGGCAAAACCTCTGACGTTTTCTCGTTCGTGTTACGAATGACAAGAGAAACCCCAGATGAAGTTTTTCTTTGTTCTTCCATTGCAAAGAAAAATATACTTTTTGCAAGTCTATAGAAAGACCATCATAAACAGTTTAAAATATGTCTGCCTTTCACCTTAGTATTTATAGGATCACCGTCACCATAGCAACGCTAATTGAAGTGCATTTCAGATCAGCGGGAATCTCTGATAGTTGGAGCCCCGATGGCGGGAAAAGATTGCAAACACGATACTTTTAGAGGTAATGGTGTAATACCAACATCACTCTTATTAAAACGCGTTAGTCAAAACACTACAGGCATTGTCAAGTGGTAACTAATGAAGCTTGCGTTTTTAATCTCAGCGTATGCCGAAGTTAACATTATCGTACGCATGCGCATTAAAATAGTTTTTTTTTCTTTCAAAGGCAGTCGAAGAGATACGCCGTTGGATGATACTGAAATTCAAGTGAAGGTTATCAAACCTCTGCAGCTTGTGTTAAGCTTTTGCTCATTAATTGACAACCTATTTTAGGAGTATGGATATTCAAAAAGCAGTTTGTTAAATTCATTTCGTTGATTTGACCAAGATCTAATCCAAATATGACCCAAATTGATTAATAAACATTCCAATCAATTTTGTCACCAAATGAACACTGATCAGAGAGTGATTAAGTGACTCTATTCGATTTTGATAATTTCGTCGTCGAGAAACGGTTTTTGTTTAGTTGATTGTTTTGCTTGCTGTGTTGCTATATATGTTCTCGTACCAAAACATCAGCACATGACATAGTCAGACAATATAAACAAGCCAAGTCCGATCGGTCTGCACTAAATGCTCTCACGTGATGGCACTTGATCTAACCAGGGAGCTGATACTTTGTCCACGTTACAGCTCCCTGATTCTAAACCTACAACATTTGTTTATATACACAACCCTCCCGAGTTTCATATCTTCGTTCTTTTTTTCGTTTCTACACTTATTTACAATTCTTTACAAGATATCTGTAAATGCGTTCCAAATAAGACAGCTTATTGGTTCTTATTAGGGACTTCCCCCAAGCAGACGTCAGCTGTTCCTTAAAAGATGGCCGCTTGATTTGATCAACTCAATGGCGTCCTTCTGAAATCAAATGACAAGACCAAACAATCGGGACTGAGATCACAACACTTAACAAATGTTCCTAATCTCGTGACAAAAGAATCACATCAAACGGGAAAGAAAAGATCAGGAAATTCTACAACCGCACTATCAATCGGTTAAGTTGAAAATTCCACAATTAGGCCCGATGTACAAACTCCCCAAAAAGCAGTGGCGTAGGAAGGTACTTTTGAGTGAGGGGGGGGGGGAAGACTGATGGCCGGCCTGGGGGAGGGGTCTAAGGGGAGCGGGTGTCCCCCTCCCCTTTGGATTTTTTTTTGCATTTCCAGGTGGCCTCAGATGCAATTAGGTGCAATATAGCACATTTCAACACCCACTCCATTTTGTAAATAATTTTGCATTTTCACCTGGCCTTAGATGCAATTTGGTGCTCCAAATGAGATTTTTTTTCTCATTTGGAAATGAAAAAGGGGTTTTCTGACTTGCGGAGCGGGGGGGGGGGCGGAATGATACTTCCGCCCCCCATATTTTTCACTGGGGGGCTAGCGCCCCCCGGTTCCTACGCCCTTGCCAAAAAGCACACACGTCATGTTTTCCTTTGCTATAAGATTTCGGAATTCCGCATTAATACCTTTAACAACGCAAATTTGTTTCAGGACAGGCTTTTGGCCCACACTTTTGTGGGTCTAATCTGCGATGCTAATCTGCAATGCCTCGGTCTAATCTGCAATGCCTCTCCAAACAGCATTGTTCGTTGGCGACTAAACCAATCCAGTCCTTAAACGATATAAACGCGGATGGTTTCGTTTACAATGTCATATTTTCTCTATGATGCACGTACACTGAAAGAAAAACTAAAAATACATTGCTGGGACGTCGATTGTGTCAGTAGTGTATGATACTGATGATCTTAAAATCCCTCTAATGAATATTTATGAAGGTTGAATATTTATGATGTTTGGATATTTATGAAAGCTGGACTGTTTGTTACGGGAACATGTGACGGTCCTATAATTCTGGGACTCAACTAAAAAGGCCAATGGTGTAAAAACCCTTTCTCTATTTTGCCGTACTCCAATATATCCCATCACTAACAGGATAAGCATCGCTAAAATATAGCTTCTTGAAAACAAAACTTTTCACTTTCAATGGTTGGATTATGAACGAGAAAAAGTAGAGGTGTATTTTGATGACAACAAATACGTCATTGTGCGGAAGGATGAAGGGAGAAGGACTTAACAGAATTCTTGGATCATATATTCTGCCTAATATATATATATATATTAATGGAGTGATTTTATGAAACCACACTTGACTAACTACCATCATGATCATACTGTTACAGTCTCGATCTAAGGGGTCTGGGGTTGAGAGTGAATGAAATTGTTGATTTTCGTGCCCGGTCTCCCTCTTGTGTGACTTTTCTTAAAAAGTATCCCGGTTAATAGATATCAATTGGTGAAACATATTGGGCAAACTGCAGAAATTCTGCGCCCCCCCCACCCCACCCCCACCTACACGCAAACACAGAATAAAAAATACAGTTACAACTCTCATACATTTTCTTCCATTTTATCATAAATAGTAAATACTAACTCTTTTGTCACAAATGTTTGCACATATTTTTTTTTTACGTCTTTTTCAAAATAAAGAAATAGTTAAAGTTTAAATTTATCGATACTTTAAACAGTACCTAGCATCATCATCATCATTACTGACATGGAAATGAGAATATTCGACGAAAGGGTCAACGTTACACGACATTCAAAACAAAAGTTGTTTACTAAGAATACTGTCTGAAATCATCGGACGAAACTTGCTTGTTTCGCAATAACTCAAAAATAAACATTTTCTGAATGATATTCACGTAAATATAATTCCATACTTATTATGACAACTGTTATCATAAGAAGTAAAAAAATCTTCTCAAAGTTATGTCTAATAACAAAGTAAGATAGGAGATAAACCACTGCCCAAATTCTATTGTATATTTGTAGGTAACTACTAAAGAAGTTTAACCTCACAATGACAAAATAAGTATTCAGTTAATTATTATTACTTAAATTATCAGGAAAACGTTTCAATATCTTGGTCTCTGTTTACAGATAATCTGCATTCCATTTCAAGTTGTTACTCCAAGTAGCAGTTTTGAAGGAGAAACCTTCATTTGAAGTAACGAACAGAGCTACAAACAAGTTAATAGTATCCTTATGGATATGAAGTTACTAGTATCCTTGAAGATATGAAGTTTTTAGTATCCTTGAGGATACGAAGTTACTTTGTATCCTTATGGATATGAAGTGACTAGTATCCTTGAGGATATATAGTTAATAGTATCCATGTGGATATGAAGTTACTAGTATCCTTGAGGATATGAAGTTTTTAGTATCCTTGAGGAAACGAAGTTACTAGTATCCTTATGGATATGAAGTGACTAGTATCCTTGAGGATATGAAGTTAATAGTATCCTTATGGATAAGAAGTTACTAGCATCCTTGAGGATATGAAGTTACTAGTATCCTTGAGGATACAAAGTTAATAGTACCTTATGGATATGAAGTTAATAGTATCCTTGAGGATATGAAGTGACTAGTATCCTTGTGGAAATGAAGTTACTAGTATCCTTGAAGATATGAAGTTATTAGTATCGTTATGGATATAATGTTACTATCATCCATGATGATATGAATTTAATAGTATCCTTGGGGATATTAAGCTAATAGTATCCTTGTGGATATTAAGTTACTAGTATTCTTAATGATATGAAGTTACTAATATCCTTGAGGATATGAAGTAACTAGTATCCTTGGGCATATGAAGTGACTGGTATATATGAAATTTACAAATATTCTTGACAATATGAAGTTACCACTGTCCTTGAGGACATGATGCCTCAATCAATATACATATATATTATCTACTAATATAACACTTAATTTTGGAAATGAATTCCTTGGACATATATAAGATGACTAAGTTTGACTATATCATCTATGACTAATGTTGGCAGATGGTGAGGATGGCAAACTGGTCACCTTAAACTGACTAAACATTATATTGGTTACACTTTACCAACAGTCCTTTCAACACCCTTTGATAGCACTCAAACCAAATTCACTATCTGAGGCAGAAATACAGCTCTAGACTAGGAAATGTACCGTACACAATTACAATAACAGTAATTAAACTCTCTAATTAACTTCATTATAAATATGAGGGTTAATTGTTAACATTACAGTGGCTTACAAAACAACAACGAAACAAAAAGAGAGAGAGACAGAGAAATGAAGAAGAAAGAACTGTATATAACTTGAGTTGGTCGGTTGGTGCTAAGTTTTCATCTTTCCTTCAATGCAGAAGGTGAGTGTAAACAATGTCGGCCATGTAGACCTTAGGTGTCGTGACTGACACTGACCATTAACTGTTATGAAAAATCATACATTACTGTTCAATTTTCCAAGTTAAGTAAAGTTGTAACGTATCGCATGCCAATTGTGAATCCAGGACATTTGAGGATAATACCAGACATAGTATTAGCTTCAAACAGTACAAGTAAAATAATTTGTTTGTGTGGCCAGACCTGCCAACCACGCCCCCCTCATCCCCATTTGCCCTTCCCCCTTACCCCAATCAACATCCCCCGCCCTATCTCACCCTAGGTGTAAGCCTAGAGATTTCCATAGAAAAAGTAGGAGATACCTGACCCTGGTGATTTGACATGAATGTTAAAGAGTCAAATGAAACTGATCGTATTAACATTCTATCAAGTGATTTGCGTTCAGCATTTGTAAGCCTTCTTTGACTCATTACACCGAACATATTCACACCCCACCCCCCACCTGGGTACAGAGGAAACTAGGTAAGTCACATAATCACATAAATTTTGCTATGATATTTAAATAACAAACGAAACGGATACAGTTGAGAGTGTAACAAGAGAAACCACAAATCTTTGCTGACGACACCAGAGTCAGTTTAATACTTTACCTGAATAGAATGTACCTGCAAACCAAAACGTACCAAAAGGTAGTTTGGCGATTTTCGCTCACTGCAGTCGATGGCTTTAAACCAACAGATCTCTTAAGTCTTTTACTTTAATCTCGTCTCAAAATTTATAAACTTCATAGCAGTGAATCAGCTATGGCGTTGTCCCCGAAGCAAAGAAACAGCCTATCGATCCAGCATTCCGTAGAGGGCGATCTCACAACGAAAGCGGCCTTGCATGCTGTTTAACCATGCTACTTAAAAGTGTGCCATAAATGTGAAACAGTGTTTTAAGAGTGAACCATAAACCCTGCATTCATAAGCTATACCCTCTCCCCTCACCAAGGTGCCTCTTGTTTAGGTAGGACCAGTCTCTCTGCACGTGGATGATATGACGGGCATCAGTTCCCAGTAGAATCCTGTCACAAATAGATTGGGTGTATTTGTCTACGAGTCAGTTTTTTCCTACACGTAGGACACTTGTGCAGCGAATCTATGGATTTTCTTATACACTCCTCACAGAAGACATGGCCACAGTTGGTAGACATCAGCTTTCTTCCGTTTCTTCTGATCTGCAGACGAATGAACGGGATGAAATTTGTTATGCTTGAGTCGCTTCGAATCGCGGAAGAGAATATATTATTGGGTGAACAGTGAACTTTAAGATAGCAATTCGGCTCTTTGGTACATTTTGGTGTGAAGCATTTTGGTACATTGTTTTATTCTATCTGGTACTAACCTCGTGACGGTATCACATCAAGTAATACACCACAACCCCCTTTGAAAGGGAATAAATACTAATTGTGATCTTTGTTAAAGGTTGATGTTTTTTCCTTTCAGATACACAGTTGATTGGTTTGCCTACCAACGATGATTCAAAGAGGTTTCATTATAACACTGACCAATGATATCTACTGAAGTGTGCAGAGCCCTTTGAGTAGTTTACTGTACTCTATAGTAATCTGCAGTAAGCTTACCATTGTACTGTTGAGTAGTTAACTGTACTCTGTAATAATCTGCAGCTAGCTTACCATAACTGTTGTACTGTTGAGCGGTTATGCTGTAATAATTTGCATGTTAGCTTTATACATGACACTGAACATACATTAAATGTTGGTTTTTGACTGTGAAAGTGAAAGAATAACTTGTACATGAAGTTGTATATACATTTACTACTTATAAAGGCATGTCAGTCGGTCGAGTATTAATAATAATGAACATTTGTATCCATCAACAAGACGCTCATGGCGCAGTGAAATAACACTGAGAAAAGAAAAGCAAATAAAAGACAAAAGATAAGATAACAAAAGGTACAAGTCAATTAGAAGTCATTGAGTTCTAGAAAAAGATGAGTCTTCAGAGTAGATTTGAAGGACACAAGAGAAGGAAAGAGTTTGATGGATTCAGGTAATTTGTTCCAAAGTTTGTGGGCAGCAGAAGCAAAACAATATTAGTAGAGTTTATTGTGAGAAGTTGTGTATTATGAGAGTTTTTTTCATGAGGTGCATTAAATATAAATATAAAATATGTATGTATAAATCTGAAATCTGAAATATGTTGGTGGTAAACCGGTATATGAACAATAAACATATGTCAGTATCTTGAAAATGATTTTGAGTTAAACTGGTAGCCAATCATCTCACGACAGGAGTTATATGTTCTCCTGAGTTACTGTGTTGAGTTACTGAGTTACTAGGAGTGTTAGCTCAGTGGTTAACGCTGGTGCCTTTCAATCATAAGGTCCCCAGTTCGAGTCACTCCAAGATTAATGTATGTTGTCCAGTTACAGAGTTGTTGACAATTGAGGCTTCTTTGCAAGTTCCTGCTTGCAGGAGGATCTAAAATACTGTGTGCTATGTGGGCCATATGTCTTAGAATAAACCGCTATCAAATATGAACCTGAAGAGGTTCAAGGAAATGTTTTGCGACGATTCTCTGGAAACGTTGATACTATTCAATACTAAAAATCCAGTAAAAAGTGCCCTTCATTGTCTTGATTCATCACATTTTATTCGATTTGTCAGGTTCAATTCAAACAATGAAGTAGAGTTTAATTTTTGGTGACAATTTCTAATAAGCTTAGTCCGTGCGATTAAAGTGTCTGGACAAAAAAGTTGTTAGGATAGAATAAACTTACTTACCCACTAACACTCATGTCTTAAAATCTTCTATGAAGGTTTCTTAGTTTTCATCATTTTTAACCTTATTTTGAGTCATACTTGGAAAGTTTGATCAATTTGTTGGACAATTGCAAAAACTTTCATAACGGTCCGAAGAGAAGAGGAGACTGTCAGCCAACACACAAGGTACTGACACATGCAGTATTAGACTCTTATTGGCTGTTGACCATAATACATGACTTGTGCAAATCTCCTGGTACATTTAGGTGATTACAATGATTACAAAAACAGAATAGCTTACCGTAGTATCGTCATCGTAACATATTGGACACTTGATGAGTTTCTTAGGAGGTGATGAAACTGGCGTCAAACTTGCTAATCTGGAAAAGAGAAATAAATAAATAAAATGAGAACCAAGTCTGAAGAGTAATGAAAACTATGTATACTCTGTTTCATCTATTATTTATGTTAGAATCACATATTTTGATGAACAAAATTAAACTTAATTTGGCTAAGAATGACTTGAGATGGAAGTAAAAATGGCTACAGTGGAACAAAGAATGGCTGCATGGTAACCAGGGAAGGCTTTGGATTTAGCTTACAAACGCAAGAAATGCTGTTACAGCTGCAAGATATGTAGCTACAAATACCTGCAGATGTAGCTATAAACGGCCAAGGATGTATCTAAGAATGTATATTCCTACAGCTAGGAAACTACATTGGTAATTCAAAATGGTAGACATATACACAGCTAAGAACAGCTAGAGTGTAGCTACATATTTGGATACAGAGCCTGTGATATATACACAGCTAAGAAAAGCCACAGTGTAGCCAGAGATGTAGCTATTAGAACGGATATATGGATAGCTAGGAAACTGCATTAGTCATTAAATATGGTAGACATATACACAGCTAAGAACAGCTAGAGTGTAGCTATATATTTGGATACAGAGCCTGTGATATATACACAGCTAAGAATAGCCACAGTGTAGCCAAAAATGTAGCTATTAGAACGGATATATGGATAGCTAGGAAACTGCATTAGTCATTAAATATGGTAGAGCATGGATCCTGTGATGATGACTGACCTTTCTGTGACCTCGTCGGGGAGGGGACTATTGAGTAGAACCAAATCATCACTGTCGTCACTTTCATCCTCGCTACTGATGACAACGCTGTTTCCGCTACCAGTCTGCTGAGCAGACCGTGACCTCCTCCCTCTTGACCTCTTTGGTGGTGTAACTATGGCAACAAAAGAAAACTCAAGAGTTTACTGGTACTTGCACGGCTAATCCCAGAAATATACAAACTGAATCAACATCAACACGAGATGATGGTGAGACATGTGAAAGAAAGAGATCTCTTCTTCCTTCCCTTCGACATTGCTAAAAGTTCTCAAACATGATCAGCAGGTTTATATCTTGAGCAATATGTTAAATGTATCAACAGTTATTACTAAGAGAAAAACTTAGGTTGAACATGGGGCTTCCCCCTTCCCCTCCACCCCAGATGCAAATATTTCTTCTTGGTACTTTTACAATAACATTTTACCTTAGGGAAATCCTTCCACCAAGCCCTTACTTAATTAATATAAAAGAGCATCTTAGCAAATGTTGCATGTACATACAACTTTGCACTATCACTTCATGATTTTACCAGATTTTCCTGTGTGCATGCAAGCATGAACCTTCACTTCTTCTCCAGGTAACTGGAGATACTTCTTGTCAACGTCAGGAAAAACTTGCCCCAAAATGGAAGCAAATATACTTTCGATTGCATGTTTTTATGTTTTAATTTTTTGTCTGTGAGGTTCTTCATCTGTTTGGACATTTGTTTCAAAAAGATAATTTACCTTCCTCAATGTCTTCAAAGCCATTGGTCTCTGTAAGATCGACAATGTCTCCAGAGAGGATGCTATCGTTACTGTCCTTGGTAAGATCTACGATGGCAACAGAAGTTGAAGCACCTAGGAAAAGATATTTTACAGACTATTGTATTTAAAGAATGTTAACATAACAAATGAATGGCAAAGAAAATGGCAGGTGACAATGGCCTTAAGAGCACTGTCACAATTGATCGATTGTCAGAAAGCAAGATTACTTACTTAATATCAAAATACATATCAAATGCTATCTCCAATCAGGAACAAAATTCAACAGAGAGTGCTGTCTTATCGGTCCTTTGTTGTTCCACGGAACTTGACGAGCTGTTGGGATGAGTTCTAGTAATTTGCCACATGTTTGCAAGCTTGTGAGTGCTGCATTGTCGCTCAACTGCGTTACTCTGATTCCAAGATTAGTAAACAGTACAGATTATACAGAAACATTAGGACCTATATGACAATGACATCTTCTAGAATGCTTAAGATGGAAAACCTTTCTTTCCTGACTGGAAACCCCGCCTTTGCTTCTAAATGCCACTGCCTTTATTCACTCCACCATAGCATTTGATAAATCCATCATGATTGGATCTCAAAATGATACGGTACCATCAGCTCACTCCTCTTTCAGACCCTTCCTTGAAAATCACCCTATCACATCCTCCTTTGTTATAACCACTCACCGTTTCCTTCATCTTCAAGTATAAGAGGATCACTCGATTCTCTCCGGTTTGAATGATTTATCAAGTCTACTACCCCATCAGAAGGTATCCTTCTTGATCTTTTCCTTCGTGTCTGAGGAAATGTAACATTTCATATCACATAATAATATTTGTCATGTGTACAGGTGTATATACAGTATATACAGTATATAAATAACTTATTTTGACCTTCTTATAATCAAAACCTGAAGGCTTGATCTGGTGGTTAAGAGTGTCTGTCTCACAATCAAACTGTCAGCCATATTCTCTATTCAACCTTGTTGCTGTGCAGTAATTGTGTTGAGTAGAATTTTCCATGGATTTGTGAGTGTAAAGAAGAAGGATGTCGATTTCCTTCTTTCACTGGTATCAAAACAACTTTGTCTCTGTCTTTTACATGCTCATTTCCCCTAAACATTTTTGTAATGATCTTTATAGATAGGACACTTCACTGCATTGAGCTCAGATATATTCTATGATTTAAATTTGGAGCAAAATGTTAACTTGATCAAAATATAAAAATGCTTAATCAAAAAAAATTTTCAAAGAAAGTAAAATTGCTTACTTCTTTACTTCTAAGTCAGTCACTAATTTGAACAGTTTGGGTTTTTCCTTCTGCAAATATCTGAACTGCACATAGAACAGAGAACCCAAGACGTATTGGCCAACTTACCTTTCTTAATGACTTTCTTTGTGTCTTTTGCAAAACTGACACAAAATAATTCTGATTCAATGTGAATTTTGGCACTTTTTAACAAAGTTGATTTAATTGTTACCACCAAATTTAGTTTTCAGGCCTTACACAGATATATAGATCAGCATCTGATTTTTTTAAATCTGTATTCTTCAAACCAAGTAAAGAAAATTGCCAATTTACCCTGTCTGGATCCATTGGTGACCTTTAAATTCTGAGATGTGGATATCAATCTCAACTGGTCTCTAAATGTTGGCAATCTGTGACAACTTCTTCGCCTGCAGAGAGAAATAAACGTAGATAGGTAAATGTTTAGAGAAGTCACAGGATCTTAATTTGTTTAAATTTGGTTGATCTGGCAATAAATATATTCAAGTATATTTAAGGCTCAAACTGTATAGGCTAGGCCAAGCCTCAGATTTGGTCTACTCTATACTGTGCTAAAAATCTAACTACTGTGCCTAAATGGCAGAGCTAATCAATGCCATCCAGACATATTCTGTGAGTGGCTGGAATTTCAACATATATTCTTTCTCTCATTACATTTTAAAATTTCAGGATATGTCATCAGACCTGAAGACTCTTACAGTTTTAACAGGGATCACCCACTATCTATGGTTTAATCAATGTTGTGCGCTTTTCTTCTGGCAAAATTTGAATTCTAATTTTGTTTACCTAAATTGGTATACTATTTGAAAACTGTTTCCTTATTTGAATATTGCATTTGCTTGATGAACAACCATTTTCTTTTAGCCTACATAATGAATAATTTGTTAAATAATGGACATTTTTTTATGAGGAGCCTTTGAATCACATGGCAGTGAATGCAGATGTAAAACCTTCATCAATATAGCCTTAGGTTGCACACATTCAGTGGAAGAATGGAATATGATTGTGGTAGCTTTCACATTACAAATTGTACAGTATCAGCTATTAGTATTAAACTGAAGATTGGTTAGGCTTATGACATGTAACTGGCAGTCAAGCTATTCACCTGGCTAATATCCCTACCTTTTGCTGTAATGGTTGGAAAGAACCAGAGCATGTCTCTATGTTATGCCCTTACTTGTGGACTGTGGTATGCAAATATCTAGGTAACATTAAACTGTTACTACATTAAGCAGAAAGTGAGATCTAGGCTAGCTTATTAACAGCCAAGCCTAGTCTAACACAAGTAACAGTGACAATAACAGTAAACAGTTAAGTCATACTGTGGGATTAACACATCAGTACTTACGTAAATGTATGTGAAGCTTGCGAGGCTACCGGTTAAACCTTAATAAATGCAGCCTATTTGTATATGCAGTTTTGGCTATATGCCAACGGTCTAGCCTAGGCCTAGTCTGCCTAACCTGCAGGCCTAGCCTAGAGTTCCTTCATATATTATAGAGTATAAAGAGGAACTCTAGCCTAGCCTACATTACTATGGCGTCTGGGCCTAGCCTACTGTAGCCTAGCCTAAGTTAGGCCAGGCTGTGCTACTATTGTACAATTTTTAAGACATAACGCACCTTTGTCTAATACCAAAAAGAATTCAAATCCGTTGAATTAATATCTTTAAACACTGTTCAATTCCGGGTGTGAGCCGGTTTTTCTAGCACTTTGTTGCTTGTAGCAATGTGTAATCTGAGCAGTTAATTCTCACTGCCGTCTGAAACTTCTAGACCGTTGTTTTGACCGTAGAATACAGTTTATATATAGCTAGCGAGACATATATATGTGTAATCACAGATTGTAAACAGAAAGCAGAGATGATATAAGTAACTCCTAATTGGAATGTCGCCATCACTTTCATAAGTTCAAATCAGAACTGTATATCTGTATAATGACTTATACTGCCTGGTCGTAACATTATTATTGTTTTAGTATTATTGTTTATTAGCACAATCTAGCGTTTAGAGCTATTTGTATAAACCCAACTTCTGCCTCAGAATGCAAAATTTGACGTTTAAATTTAGATTTACTATGACAGTTATGATTAACTTTAGAACGAAAGACTGAAAAGGCCTGCTCCAGACTAGATATTTATATACAGTGTTTTTTTGTGTGTGTGGGGGGGGGGGGGGGGGGTTGGGAGGGGGGAAAAGTCAATTTTCTGTCCCCATTTTCAGGCACATAGCTGTGGATCGCCGTCCTGGAGAAGGGGTATAAGTGGGTGAGGTGTCTCCCTATGCTTTTGAAAATTTGTGTTTTTCGAAAAGGGCTTAGATGCAAAATGGTGCTATCATTTCCCTGTTTTTAATTACATTTGTGTACTAAAATTTTCCTTTTTTGGTACAAAAACTTAACCAATTTTGGGAAACAAACGATAAAATAATGTGTGCACCTACGCGGTCGAAAACTATCCGGTTATATCACACATTGCAAAAAAACATGTGAATACAAATATGTGGCCATAACTCAGAGAGACACTGCAACCGCGCCCGTAACGCACTTATTTTAGAGGAGACCATTCATTACATCCTCTTTAGTAGTTCTCCCCCCCCCCTATCCACCTCCCCCATCATCAGCCCCATCCCCCAGGTTCGAGAACATTTAAAAAAAAATTTTTGGCTCCCTTTGATTTTTCAACGTTCCCCATCGCGCCCAAAACAATTATGTGGGGACATTCTGCCCCCTGCTGGCTACACCACTGGCTATGCTGAGTTAATCCTTATGGAAGCGAATAGAAATACTAAACACCGTACAGTTTGGTTTGCGTTGTAAAGAACTGCTCGTATTCAACATTATGGTACTATCTACACACTTCACACAACACTCTCAAATGCTGAGTTATTCCTCTGGCCCACCTTTCCTCCGCAACCGTCACCAACCGACGGTTTGATTTGTATCATGTAATCGGAAGCTGTAAGAAAAGGTGGGGTGGGGGGGGGGTGGGTTGGACAAGTGTTTAAGCTCACATCGAGACCAGGCAGTTGCCACACAATTACAATATTTTTAATTTGTAATGATGTCCTCTATTTGGTCCAGCATAATCTTGTGTAGACAACTTCCGGGGGGGGGGGTTGGTTGGAGGGGGGTTGGCTGATACTGTTTTCTATGTTGGGAATACTTCAGTTTTGTTCTGGCACATCAGCACAGGTATACCAGCGACAAGAAAAGGACAACTAATATGTGAGACAATGACCTATGTTCAGAAGTTTACATACACACAAACACGCATCCACACACACAAAACATGTGCACAACCAAACATCAACATATTGTTTGCAAATATGAGGTCGGAAAATGTGTCGGTTGCAATAAATTCGGATACGCGGAAAATGTAAACGATACGGATACGCGGAAAATGTGTCGGTTGCAATAAATTCGGATACGCGGAAAACAGAAACGAAACTATGGAGTCTCTATACTCAATTACGCTGTTTCCCCACTGAGGACTTGTCAATATTCCTTGGGGTCCTGCCCCCCCCCCCTCTCTATATTAATACACATGCACCGGGATGGTAATAGGGAATGGGGGACTATACTTTATTCCACGACAAACAAAACAGGAATTAAGATAACTTTTTATGTATTTTTTATTCATCTTTTATTAAAATGCTTCGAAGAACATCGTGTAATAAAATGTATATCAAAAATTTAACAAGAATACTTTAATCTGGAAACCTGAAGCGCAACATAATTACTTACGTTAGAAAACTTACATGTTCCATGCATTTATAACCTCTCCGTTAACGTAAATAAAAGTATGAACAATTTCACATCATAAATAAAGTGATGTGCAAGGCAAAAAACAGAACAATCCAAATCACAAATAAAAAAGTTCTGGGAGTCATTATACTCATGAGTAAATCGAACATCATTGTGACCATTCGATACTCACCCGGTTGGGAACCATTCCAGCATACTGTACTTCCCTTACACGCTTCAATGGACTTCTACTAATAGTATATGAATATCATGTTTCTATTAGATGAAGGTTAGGAACTGTTCATACTGTCAGTACGATTGTCATGAAGCATAGTATGAGAGGATAGTGTAGAGTAGTGGCTGCGATACTTTTGAAGATTGTGAATAGTTATGACGTAAGACACTGAGACACCTTACAATCCACAGCCAAGCATAAGTTTCAGGGTATATCCAAAGGAAAATTCATTTCTATGACCCCCAAAAAAACTGCATATTTTCCGTTGATATCCTTCACAAACAAGACCAATTTCTACCATAAAATCCCATCAATCCAGCATCAACAATGATTGGAAAATAACGCATGCGCATTCGTTGTGTCAACGCCAAGTTAACGCAGCATCATATATTTGTTCAGCCCATGTCACTGCACAACAAAGTTGATTGGGGAATACAATCTCATCATTATATTATAATGGTCACTCCTGTTTAACTTCATAGCTCATTATAAAGCTTAATTAAACGTTCATGTTGTCACAAAGTATGCCTCACGCAACAGTTAATCTAATCTCGTTGTATAACGTGACCATTTCAGAGATGTATATAGATGTATATTAGATCCTCCGGCAAGCAGGAACTCGCGAAGCCTCACTGGCTTATCAATGCCGCAAGCTGACCGAAGTCAGTCTCTTACATTCATATTTAACGTCCATGATTATGAATTATGAAGAGAGAGAGAGAGAGATATATAAAAACTTATTCAACCAATGTTCATAAACTTAATGCGAAAAAACATATTCTCGTTGGTATAACGTGACTATTTAAAAGAAGATCGATAAAACTTATTCAACCAATATTCATAAAACTTAATAAAATACAAAACATCATGTTGTTGAATACAGGGAAAATATCAACCAGGTGCCCCCCCCCCCCCTACTCCACTTTCCTGTTATTTCCCGCCTGTCCTCGTCCCTCTATTCCCGTTGTATAACTTGACTATACTGAAAGATAAATAAAACTTATTAAACCAATGTTCATAAAATAAATAAAA
This sequence comes from Apostichopus parvimensis, assembly GCA_000934455.1. Taxonomy (NCBI): domain Eukaryota; kingdom Metazoa; phylum Echinodermata; class Holothuroidea; order Aspidochirotida; family Stichopodidae; genus Apostichopus; species Apostichopus parvimensis. The sequence continues at coordinate 23,984 of KN894443.1, forward strand.
TACAAACCATTCTGCTGTTTGAGTACAGAATATTAAAATATCAATGGAGCAGTGACGTTCGCTAAACCAGGTGCCCCTCTTATTCTTCCCCCTGTACCCCGTCCCTTACGTCGCTCCCTTTACCCATCCAGGCTGAAAGGGTAAAAAGTAACATTCCAACTGGTGTTTTCTCCCCACCAACAACCCCCCCCCCCCC
>KN894444.1:10463-20783 GCA_000934455.1 Apostichopus parvimensis
ATGTATTCTGAAATATTTTCATTGACTATAATATTCATCAATAATTGATCATGATCAAAATTTTTATTTTTTACAGGATTTTCTTGCCTTGCCGGGATAGTCACACGACTTCACCGTATTTGAAGTCACAATGCATCGGAAGACTCGTATTAAAATGACTGACCTGAATCCACTGTTGACGTGTAAACTCTGTAAAGGTTATCTTATAGACGCTACCACACTTACAGAATGCCTTCACTCCTGTGAGATATTAATAAGTATATCTTTAGTTTGAAATATTGAGACTAAATCCAATCAGCCTTACTAAGCCCTGTTTTGCTTGGTGACTTATCATACTATAATTAAGGAAATTATCATTGCCACCTTTCTTCTTGTAATAATTGAAACATATATTATAAACCTTTTCTGACTTAGAAGACGTTTTTCATTATCTTTATTATTAATTATTTCTAGGATAAAACGTGGTCAAAATACCCGCCGCTGTACTTGTGCACATGTTTATCCCTATATACTTACTGTGAAACATATAGGACGACACGTTCACATACATGGATACAGATACGCACGAATGATGGGCACATGTTTATCCCTAATTGTACTGTGAAATATCTTCAATATCTTTAATATCTACATGTCTCGATTATTTATTTTTCTTATTTAAAGTAATAACGACGTTGCTTTTTATGTTTATAGTTTGTCGAAGCTGCCTTGTACGTTACCTTTGTACCAGTATACAGTGTCCAACTTGTGATACTCCGATACATAAGACAAGACCATTGCTGAATGCAAGGTAAGGAAATCTTATACGCAAGAAATTTGACCCGAACCATACAGAACCAACCTATCATGCTGTAATTGTTACAGTCGTACTATTCCGTTGTTACAATAACTGATTCCCCCCCCCCCACCCCACCCCCGTTATTTCCCATGATTATACCATCATTAACAATAACAAGGACACCGCTTGATTACTTCAATTCACTAAATTGATCTTTCATAACTTTAAAACAGTGTTTATGGCTTCGTATTTTGAATCATTTTGATGTTTGTTCGATAGATGACTCCTGCATGTAACAACTGAATAATGTAGACCATTAGCTTGACTCTGGTCAGGTTTCATGCCAAATAATAATGAAGGACTGTTGAAATTTCGATTTGTTTAATGTACTTTAAGTATACTCAAATGGAACAGTGGCTATGTCGACGGAATGCTGAAGATTAAGTCAATTTGATTATTTACTCACTCGTTCATTGAACTTATAGCGAGTGCCTATTTGCAATCGCATTTTGTCGTATCTTTTGCAAACACCACCTTCAATTACCAAGGGTTTTTCTGTAACATGTTACGAAAATACTCAATTATATGACAGAATAGAGCATATTATGTCAGTATAGGCTATGCAATTGTTATATGCCGGTCGCATAGGGGCCTTCGGCGTCTCCCAATTGCATTTTTGAGCTTGTAAAAAAATCTTAAATGTTAAACTAGATTCCTTCTCGGTCATTTCTTGTCAAAGATATCGTGCCTATGGTCTTTTATATATTTTATACATTTTAGACTTAATGATCACATACCTACATGGCTACAGTAATAAGTAAGGGAAGTTGCAGCTAACGGCCATGTCTGCTGCTCTCTCTCTCGTTTCCACGGTTCATGTAACCCATTATGATTTAATCCTTTAATCTATCGTTAATCCGAGCCTATATTGACTTTATTTGTTAACAATCCGAATGACGATTCATTGATTAAACGAGTTTGAAATCAAACTTCAGTCACATGCTTGAATAGATTCATTGTGTATAACCTTTACTGCACAGTGTAAATCTTACGTGTGCATCTTCCTATATTTAAATAGTTATCACAGAGAGACACTTGTAAAACACGACTAGTGGTTCCCACACAGTCTGGCAAACAGGAAAAGTCTGGAAAAAAATCAGGAAAAAAAATCAGAAAAAGAAATCAGGAAAAGGGCGAAAACATCATGTCTAAGTCTTGAAAGTCCTTCAATTCTAAAATTAAGACTGGAATAGTCGGGAAAAATCCCCAGTTGATCACCACTTATGGTTGATTCATGCAAGCAAGGGTTTTAGGAAGTGTGAGATAAAGTTACCGTTAAAAATCAACTTGAACTTTGGTGAAAATTTATCGCTTCAGCATGTCGTGTTGAATATCCCCCTTTCTAAAAAGGAATGAAGTGGTTAGCATACATTTTACAGGCGATAAAACTGTTGTGCGTTATATCGGTAGCCTAATATTAAGGCATCATTAATGTGTAGACTAAGTTCATAGTAAACCACAAGATGTTTTTTGCTCTTGAAAAAGAAACTCTTATATACGGTATAATTATGGGAGAGGAGTGATGGGGATGGTGCTCTCAATATCGTTATCGAGGAAAGAAGTAAGTAAAACCAAACCCATAAAATGATAATCCAAGAAAGCTGGCTCCATGTTAGAAACTGAATCTTTCCTTCATCAGTCCTTGGTTTTATTCGTGTGTGATTCACAAGTGGCTAGCATACTGCTTTCATTACTGAGAGCAGCATACTTGTGTACATGACAGTGATTTCAGAAGCATTTCAAGCCGTTTTGTAATCGCATATTCAGATGAATTGTTTTCCAAAGTGCAATAAGAACAATCACCTCAACACGTAGAGCAACACAATTGGAAAGAGCGGAGGCGCTGTCTAACATTGGTTGTGAAGAACGTGCCTCCGTGTCGTCGCCAATGTCAATTCATTTTAATCAAAGTACAAAAGCCACGTGAAAAATAGTGATTTCTTGTATTCAAGAGTGAATGAAACCATATTGCGTTATCTCGTATACACATACTGTGTGAAGAAACCCCTACGTGAACTAACAAAGAAGTTAAATATTTACACGTGGAACTATTTACGCTTCTCTCCACAGAGTCGATAGAGACCTTCAGAATGTTGTATACAAGCTGACACCAGGACTCTTCAAAGGTAGGTTATACACTTTGTGCGCATGCGCGACATACATATACGAGCTTTGAGGAGGACAATAATACAGAGAATAAGATTGAAAGTAAAATAAAACCATGTGATGTCATATCGATGCCAGTTACAAAGAATGAATGTGGTAGATTGGAAGGGAGAATGGTCAAATTCTGTCTACAAATCTGACCCTTGACACTAGATAATATCATGTCATTGTGATACTTGTTCAGGAGTGAGGCTAGCTCTTACTTACGATTTACTAGAAAATTTGGTGAATTTTACAACAAGGACAGTAAACATTCAGGCCCACAAGTTTCTTTATAAAAAGTGACCATATATTTCTTCCATAATATATTAGCTTTAATAAGTTTAATTTGTCTCAGTGCTGGAGTATACAGCAAGAGCAAAGATGCAGTAGTGTAACAAATGGAAGGGGGGAGGGGGGAGTCACCCATTAGGACCTCTCTGGATTCTCTGCACCCCTCTGGCAGGAAATCCACAAAAAAGAAAATGGACGGATTACAAATAGTGTAACATGCATGAAGACCAACTTGAAAGAACAAATTACGTGCTTAGATATTGTCCCTTGCAGCAACGAATCCGGTCTTGGGTGATATATATATATAACATTGGATGCTGTTATAAGACATACATTGAGTAAGGATGAGTTGGGAACCAGCGATAATCTCGGTAATCCCAGCATACATAAACCGCACTGTAACTTATATTGGGACTGCTGCTCCTCTCCAGTTCCAAGTGTCGCCAGCCATTGACAGTTCCACCCATATTCATAGGTATATTTACCCCTCAGGATACACCCCTGTGGATGAAGAGTATCAAAATGAAATTCGTTTGTATTTGCAGATGAAATGAAGAGAAGAAGAGACTTTTATTCCGAACATCCGATAGCAGGTATGTTAATTGGGTTCGTGTTTGTTTGGTCTCGTAGTTTTGTGGTAAAATGGTGATAATGTAAACATCATGGCTTTGGTGTTATTATTTGACTGATTATAGTAATTTCATACTGAGGAGGAAGGGACGTTGTTTCGTCAGTTTCTACTTAGATGAATTGGTAATAGCCACTAATAGAAGTATATGATGTGGTACAGTGTTACCTAGACTAGAGCACACCAGTAATATCACAATACTCCCCCACACGCCCCCAGCCCGCTGAACAAACAGTAACTGATGTGGGAGGTACAAGGTAGAGCACAAAAATGTTATCACAATAACAGCTCACCCCTGTGTAGAAGGAATACGTGGTGTGGTGCAGTGTTACTTGTAGCAAAACAGTGATGACAACTCCCCTACCGCATCTACCTCCCCCACCCTCCCCTCCCTGTACAAGGCATATCACAATTTAGGAGAAACCACTTAACTAGCTAATGAGAATTTAAACAGTGAGTAAGTACTTGAAAGGACTTGAAGTTTACGCCCTATTCCTGCCTGCCTGTTCTCACCAGTACCACTATCGATTTGGTTTGGTGTAATTGCTAACATTTAATGTCATAGTTGGAGTTGAATTAAATATTACATGACAATTTTTCTCAGTTAATAGTACTACAACAAATATGGAAGATCGAGGTGAAGTTAGCGAGCAACCTGGTGTCATTTATTCGGACGATGAAACTATGACGTTATCTCTAGAGTACTACGTACCCAGCCATCAGCAGTCTGCCAAGTGGTCAAACGATGGGAATCGAACAGATTCCGGTTACTATGGTGATGGTCAAACAGGAAGTGAAAGGGTAAAGAATGAGGTGAATCTTTTGTTAATAAAAGACACAATGGAAATTAATTTGCATGTATATGTTTGAATGTCTGTTTGTCATGTGAGCAGTGGGTTGTGTGACTTAACAATAAGATTTATTTCGGTGCAGATAAGTTTACACCAAATATGTAAATACTATGGTATCATAAGTAGGCACAAAAGGAGATTGAGTCTTCTGAAGGAATTGCCACAACACAATGTGTGAAGTAGTAAATCATAAGTTTAAGCAGAGAGGTGGGGGGGGGGTGGGAGGGGCACCAACATTATTCACAAGGACAATCGATGTTTTCTCATCTGTAGATCTATGTGGGGAATGAGCCTGTAAGAACAGATTTTATATGGCTTTGTCTAGCCCTTTTTCTATGTTGGAGCAAACCTCAGAGAAAGTTTCATTGAAATACCCATTTATTTTCTCTGTGTCATTGAGTTGTTGTCTTGCTTTATTTGAAACTTTACTTAGTTATAAATGATAAAACGTTCTGTAACGCGTCAATAGCAATTGAGAGAGTGTTAGATCAACGTTTTAGCAGCAATCTCTGAAATCATTTACTCATTTGGTTCAAGTTTTACTGTCACTGTGTCGATTGAGTTCATATTCATTCAATTATTGCATTGGCAACTTCCTCTATGCTTTCCCATTTTATTGTTTTTATTATTATTTTCATTTTGGGTAAAATATGCATCTTATCCTAGATCATTGATAAACGCTACTTAAGATGTCCTGCTGCCGTCTGTGTGAAACACATAAAGAAGTTTATCCGAAATAAGTTCAACCTGAAGCCAAGTTACGAGGTATGCTTTATATTGAAGAGATTGTGTTATCATAGTGATTTATTGTGCCCATTTCTGTTAAGCGTAGAGTACAGTATGCGTGTGTGTGTGTAGATGTGTGTGTCCTTTCTTTTCTCATGATATATTGTAGGTCAGGTAATAGTAGGTTTCATTAGTCACATATATTGCATAACAGTTTGTCCCTCGTTCAGCCTCATAGATGCAACTGCTCAAGCCTATAATGCACCGTTTGACAAGTGATATATTCAATAGCTAGAAACATACAAAGAGCAGTGTTGTCACCTCTTGCTCCCTGTTATACCTTATCAGGCGGAGTGTATAGCCTAGTGGTTAACGCCGGCGTCTCCCAGTCATGAGATCCCCGGTTCGATTCCCCGCCGACAACAAGCTGTGTCGTCTGGCAAGGGTGTTGTTCAATAACAACTTCCCGACATGGACGTTAAATGGATGTGTGCCGAGAGATTGGCTTCGGTCAGCTTGCGAGTCTAAAAGCCTCCATGGCTTCCTTCGCGAGTTCCTGCTTGCGGGAAGATCACATATACATACATACATACATACATCTCACCTCTCTGGTATACCTTATGCCACCTCACTATTCAAGCTCATCCCAACTCTCTGTTTTACCTCATAACACTGATCAGCTATACGTCATTACACTGCTCAGCTTCACATCATAACACTGCTCAGCTATACCTCATCACACCTCTCTATTATAACTCACATCACCTCACTGTTCAACCTCATCCAAACTCTCTGTTATACCTCATAACACTGTTCAGCTATACCTCATCGCACCTCTCTGTTACACCTCATAACACTGCTCAGCTATACCTCATAACACTGTTCAGCTATACCTCATCACACCTCTCTGCTATACCTCATCACACCTCTCTATTATAACTCACATCACCTCACTGTTCAACCTCATCTAAACTCTCTATTATACCTCATAACACTGTTCAGCTATACCTCATCGCACCTCTCTGTTACACCTCATAACACTGCTCAGCTATACCTCAAAACACTGTTCAGCTATACCTCATTACACCTCTCTGTTATACCTCATAACACTGCTCAGCTATACCTCATCGTACCTCTCTCTTACACCTCATAACACTGCTCAGCTATACCTCATTGCACCTCTCTGTAACACCTCATAACACTGCTCAGCTATACCTCATAACACTGCTCAGCTATACCTCATAACACCTCTCTGTTATACCTCATAACACTGCTCACCTATACCTCATAACACTGCTCAGCTATACCTCATCGCACCTCTCTGTTATCACTCACCCTTCTCCTTTGATATACCTCCTCCAAGCTTTCTGGTATATGATGACTGCATAGGAAACTAGTTTAAATTCCTAGTCTGTCTTTGTGGATGAGTATGCTTCCATTTGGCATCATGTGTTTAGTACCAGACAGTATTGCTTTCAATTGTGTTAAGATGTATGTCATTTCAAGTAACATTTATATTTCGTCTTCCTCGTTATATTTAAAGTATACATATTTGCTAACTCGGTAGCCATAAGTCGTGTTTATGACGTCATCTAGAGTGTTTGTGACAACAATAAAGCTATTGTCATCCTGTCCCTCCATGTGTCTTTGTAGATTGAAGTTACTCATTTTGACGACGAAGACGACAGTTTGCCTGATGATTACACATTAATGGATGTTGCTTACATTTATGCCTGGCACAAGGTAAGTGTTTTATTACGTAATCCACTTGAACAGCGAACTGCATGCGAACTGTCTTGATCTTTGGTACGTCCCAAGAGGCGTTTGTTGTGCTAGACGAATATCTTCTACTATTTTCAACGGTATCCAAACAGACTTGCTGTAATGTGCTAGTATTCTCTTTGATTTATGTGTAGACATACAGTCTATTTATAGGCCTATGTAACCTGGGATATATATGTTGGAAGCGAGGAATACACAGACAGTCCTGAACCTTCTCCTTACAATTAAAATTACCTGAATGCATTATCAGTTTACACCCCTGATAGAGTTACAGAATATTGATAATCGTGAGGCTACTAGTGGGACGGGAACCAGCAACTACTCACGTTTTCAATCAGGGCAATACTACTCCTAGATATAAGATAAGAAATCAGGAAGTCTTTTGTTGTGAGGGCCGACAATTTCGTCACTACTGATTGATCTATTGGGAAACATGAGAGCACAAAGTGTGCCGAACGGAAGTAACTAATCCAATATCCGACCGTGCTGATTGGTCTCTCGTTCTACAATAAGATGAAGAATATAAAATATATAGAAAGGACACTGTGTTACAGCTCAGGTTACGATGGAATTGATATTTAAGGTTTAAATGTTATTACAATAAGCGCCTGCATGAACAGTATTACACATAGCCTGCATGTACTTACAAATTATATAAATATATGCGTGTGTGTGTGTGTGTGCACTTGTTTTGTATTCTGACCTAGGACTTGAACAAAAGAATTCCAGGTCCTCGGATGTGATTTCTAAAGAATCACCACGTCCTCGAAAGAATTCCATTGTTATTGGGTATTGTTAAGGTTAGGGTACGTGAATTTGAACAATGGACAAAACAATGGGGTCCTTGGTCTGAATGTAAAACACACCTTAGTGCGTGAGTGTGTGTGTTGTTTTTTCCCTTAAAAACTGTTTTCGTCCTTGGTTGTGTTACTGCTCGTATACTGCTAAAGTGGAAACAATGAAACGAATGATAATGGCTTTATAAATAAAGTTATTTCTGCTTTTGGGTAACCAATGCATTTCAACCAATGTGTAGTGTCTCATTATCTCAGCTATTTCATTTTACTGAAGTCCTCATAGTTTTCTGTTAGCTACAGTGACGCAGACCCAAGTTTTGGTATATCTGTGTTAGTCACGAATGTTTCTTGTATTTCCATTGTCTCGATCATTTTGATAATTGAAAACGAGTTTAATGTGTTCAAATATCATAATGACAGTGGCGGACTGGCCATACGGGCATTTGGGCAATGCCCGGTGGGCCGGTGGCCTGATGGGCCGGTGGGCTGGGGAGCCTGGTAAAATTTACAGCCCATTTTCACAGTTGTTAAGAGAATACAGACGGGCTGTGTAGAAATATATTTTAACTGTCGGAATCAGTCATGTAAAGACTGTCCTCGATCTCTGCTGCTACAAGGTGCTTCTAAAGTTGAACCTTTTCACCGATGCTTATAAGAGCATTGGGCTTGCCTACAATCTGCTGGTAATGCTACCTGTGTCACAAGTGGCATGTGAACGTACTTTCTCTGCCTTGAAGAGAATCAAACACCGTTTGAGAAGTACAATGACACAAGAACATCTTGAGGCGTTCATGTTGATGTCTGTGGAAGAAAGGATCTTGGCCAAACTTGACACTAAAAATACCATTGATGGTGTGGCTGCCAGAAGCAGCGTACTGCGTTGGCTCCTACTCTCGTAGACCTGACATGTGCTCGTTTTATTGAACATATATATGTTTTAGTGGATTTTATTTAGGTTTTTTTTTGTAATTTTTCAAGCATGTTGTCACAAAATGCTTGAAAAACTAATTAAAATCCAGTCTAAAACATATATTTTTGCCTATTATTGTTTACGTTTTTAACTTTTCTCAGTTTAATCAAGTGTTGCTTCTGGTAATTATTTTTGAGTCTTTTTTAAAGGATTATTGTAACCTATACAAAATTGAGAAATATAGCACCATTTTGCATCTAGGCACTCCTTAACTTCAAAAAATCTCAATGGGGAGGGGGACACCCCCTCCCCTTAGATCCCTTCCCCAGGAGGGCGATCACTAGTAAGTAACATATCAACGAATAATGGGCCGGTCTAGGTGAAAAATGCCCGGGCCGGTTTTAAGACCCAGTCCGCCCCCTGCATAATGACGTTTCCCGTTAATGCTATTTTTTATTATTAGTATTGTAAGTATTCTTTAAAATGCTTTAAAGAATGTATCTTCGTTTTAATTTTTTGATCTTGTCTTATAGTCTAGTTTTTCTTTTCTTTTTCTTTCTCAATAAAAGTACTTTAAGCAGTTGTACGACCATCGTATGCTGATCATTACCGTTGAATGTGTTATTGTGTGCCTATTAAACTTACCAATAGTTCAACACAAGAACCAGAACATTTGTAAACCAGATGCCAAGTCCTACCTTACTCGCATCTTGCTGCAAAAGACAAAAGAGTGGAACCAATTGCCACTTAATGTAAACAAAATTAAGATTAAAGATCTTACTGTTCCTTTAAATGTCTTATTAAAACTGCTTAATACATGTAATTCATATTTCTTACAATAATCTTAACAAATTTTTGAATTTGTTTTTCATTCTTATTCCTCCTTATTGCTTTAATTTAAATTCCTACCTTATCCTTTAATTTTTAATTTTCTTTAGAGGGCCTCGGGTGAGATTAGCACTTTGCTAACCGAGTCTTTAACACTCTTAAAATATTGTTGTAATATTAATAATAAAAGAAAGAAAAGCAAGAAGGACATGTAGCACTTACCTTTAAGACTAATTATGTGCTGGTAACGCAACCACGAGATACATAAGATCAAGGGAAGCGGGGTTCAAATTCTGCGATGAGTCGCCTGCCTTTGTGAAGATATGAATGACAAAGTATATTAAAATGAGGACAAACACAATGTTCTAACGTAATCCGCAGGGTAAATATGATTTATTTACCATAACAGATGAAATGAAATACGAAGTATAAAATAATTAAAAATATATAAAATACAATAAAGTTAAAACATGAAAATCAACATTTGCCTAACACTAATGGCCTACTAATACTATAGCTCG
>KN894446.1:0-11906 GCA_000934455.1 Apostichopus parvimensis
GTGTAAACACCATTAATCCTTTTAATCCCCAGTGTAATCTGCTTGGGGGGCCAGCCGATTTCATGGGGGCCTCGGCCCCCCTGGCCCCCCCCCCGTAGCGACGCCACTGAAAACAACCAATTCTTCAAATCAATGCAAGTCACACTTCAAACTAATGCCAAATATCAAATCAACAATTCTTGGTTATCCCATCGATCAGAATTTAAACGTAAAGAAAAGTTGATAAGACCCTTTCTCTCTCTCCCTCCATCCCCCCCCCCCCCCCCCATGATTTGGGTTAACCGATGATGCAAAATGTTCCACCAACATTATATTTGGAATTCCTTTTTTTTTTTAAACTAAGGAAAAACCTGAACGATCAATTTTCTATGACCTCACCCGTCACTTGATGAATGCATTTTTTGGGGAATTTATCAAATGTTTTCTTAAAAACCAATACAAGCGCAATACGGTTTCTTTATCTGATCAAGGGACCCTTTTATATTTCCACTTTCCAGTTCAATTGATAGTTTGAAGACACAATATAAATAGAGCTATTATAAGATGCTTTTAGCATCCTCTCATAAACACGCCTTATCCTCACAAGGATTTCCTAAAAGCTTGACTTGTTTATTGCAGACGACGAACATGTGAACTGCTGTATGTACACTGCGTGACATGTCGATATCTCTCATCCCTAACACACATATAAGATAGTATATAGTACACAAGGTATTCTAGATTAACCAGAAACGGAAATATGGAGGGAGTCATGAGAGATATACACTGGATCTGGATACGTCAGAGAAAAATTCGAATCGAAAAAAACAACAACATATAATTGTTCTTCATTTCTTTCCTTTTTCTAATCATGAGAGTTAATGTCAGAGGAGTTATCACCTTCTTTGGTCCAGGGGTGGGGAGAGGTGTGCGTCCAGGGGTAGGAAGAGGGGAGAGGGAGAGGGGTGGGTCCAGGGTGGGTCTAGGGATGGGGGAGGAGTGTGGTTATAGCATGGTGCGGCCAGGCAGGAATGAGGTCGCAAAAAGAGATCCTACTCCTATACGTATGTAATATTTTGCTCCAAAATAATATAAACAAAACCCTCTTGTCCCCCTCTTGGAATGGATGTAGGGGGTGGGGCAGGGTGGGTGGGGTGGGGCAGAGAGGATTTTAGTCGTAAAGGGACATCATCTTGGCCTACGCCTACGTTATACCTTTCAACCTGCAACCTGCACGTACAGACGCAAGGAAGTTGATTAAGGGAGAAGTCAGGGTGTCCTTTTGTCTTAGTAATCATCTGGGTAGTACGTAGGTAAGAGGCACACGGATATAGAAAAATAGTAAAATTCTATTTAATAAAGATAAAAATCCCCAAAAAGAAATTTAAAGAAAGTCCAACTCTGTGTAAACACTGCAATTAACGAAGATTCGCAGTTATTTCCACCATTTCATTTGGAAATAAATGAGAGACTATGTTGTTGATTATGCTAACAAAATAGAGCAACGTGGCATCATAGTGGAAGTTGGAATTGTAAGCCCTTTCTACTGCTTTAATTTCTTATATACTACCTAGTAGCTTATATTTGACGTGATGATGGAATTGGAAGTTTAAAGCCCAACGCCAGTATCAATAATCGAGGAAAGCTCAATCAGATGCGGTTTTATAATATCGAAGTATAAACACCACTAATCCTTTTAATCCCCAGTGTAATCTGCTTCCCACCCGTCCATTTTCTTTTTGATTTGCCCTTTCCGTTTTTGCTGCCATGCAGCTGTTGAACGTGTACATGCTTTCAAAGTCAAAGAGGAGGGGAGAATTCTTAATTATCCGGAGGGGGGGGGGTGATTCTTAATTCCCCGGAGGGGGAGAATTTTTAATTCCCCGACTGAATTACTGAAGGGGCATGAAATTTATGAAAGGGCCAGAACCGAATGAAGATTTTGTGAAGGTCGTAGTGAAGCCGACGTTCACGTGAGAAGTGTGATGGGGGAGGAGGAGGGGTGGGTGTGGTGGATTTCCTTCTCCATAAAGAATTTTAGACGTCAACCGGGGCATTCTGAGGCATGGGTGCATAATTGGGTTTAAACGCAAGTTTGTGCTAATAAATACCCCAAATGGAGTGTTAGCTCAGTGGTTAACGCCGGTGCCTTCCAATCATACGGTCCCAGTTCGAGTCAAGATTAATGTATGTCGTCCAGTTACAGAGTTGTTGACAATTGACAATTCATAATCATGGACGTTAAATATGAATCTAAGAGACTGAATTCGGTCAGCTTGCAGCTTTGATAAGCCAATGAGGCTTCTTCGCGAGTTCCTGCTTGCAGGAGGATCTAAAATACATACATACAATCCTTCCCCAAACTGACCGTTTCACCCGACTTGCGATGGAGGTGTGGGCAATTCCCCCTCCCACCAGACACTTCCCACATCGACTGAAGATGGGGGTGTGGGCAATTTCCCCTCCCACCACCCACTTCACAAATCGACTGACGATGGAGGTGTGGGCAAATTCCCCTCCCACCACCCACTTCCCACATCGACTGGCGATGGAGGTGTGGGCAAATTCCCCTCCACCCACCCACTTCCCACATCGACTGGCGATGGAGGTGTGGGCAATTCCCTCTCCCACCACCCACTTCCCAATTCTCTTCCACTTGAAGGGGGAGGGGGTTCGAACTAAGCTCTAACAACCTAATTGCAACCCCGTCGTCTTACTACACCAAACTTGAAAACAACTTGCTATCTTACAATGCGTATATAGATGTTTGGGGTGGGGGGAGGGCGGTTGTCGGACGGTGACGAGGATAATACGCGAAAGGGTATTTTCTTAAACTGTTAATATGGAAATTTAATTGGACATATTCTTGCTTTTTTTTCAATATATATTTGGAACAATGCATTATTATGAGATTAACTATACCACTATCACAATTCCCGCGTAAAACTCACACCTTAGCTAGCCCATTATTCCGTTACATGTTCACCGATGGAATATTTAACATAGACTTAAATATCAACGGAACTTCAATAAGTTCAATCAATTCAACAGAGGCCCCAAATACTGCACAAATGTTTGATAAATTCAAGTTCATTGCACCTATCATAACGCCCGTAACATATCTTCCATTTTATGGACATTTCCATTCAAATTGGAAATTATCCAATGACTTCAAAATGGCTTTTGTGTTTCTTAAACTGTAATGTTAACATATTCCTTTGCACTATGCGTCTGCAATTACATACTACTTATATTCATAGACAAAGCTTATTAAGAAGGGGAACCCCCCCCCCCTCCCCCGCACTCCCATTGACCACCTCTCCCCGAACTGTATCAACCTCTTCAAATTCAAAGTAGGCACTCAGACAATATGACCTAAATGCATATTGCTATAACGATATTGCTATTACGATATTGCATATTACATATTGTATATTACATATTGTATTGTATACGTGTATATATTATGCATGATTTAGTCATATTTCCATTTTATAACTGTGATCGGCTGATGTCAATTCACTTTTTTTCTTCTTATTTTTCTTCGTTCTATTTGTAATTATTACAAACCCTTTTTTCCCCCGTTACTTTGTCGTGTAGCAACAAGGAAAAAAAGTGATAAATTTGATTCCAGAATTCCATTTCATTTGACACGTGTCCTTAGAGCTTTAAGGCAGCTTGTAAAAATTTTCCGCCACGAGACCAAGTTTAACAAATTCTTCCGGAAAGTTGTCTGGTTGGTGACAAATAAATTCAGTATACACGACAAATGAGATTTGGTTATTTCTCATTCTCAATCAAGTTTTAACAAGTAACTTACAAAGTGTCATCGTCAAGGGGTAATAACTGCGGTGTATATATTATAACAAAAATACAACACACCGGAATACTTTCTTTTTCACAAAATATCGATGAAAACTGTCCTATATTGAAGAGGGTGGAGGGGAAGGGGGGGAGGGTTAAGGTAAGGTGAGATGAGGTGTTTTTTCTTCATCTAAGACTCCTGAGTGTTAACATAACTACATAAACCAGCTACAAACAAACTGTTTATCTTTTGGAATATTATTTTCATTTTTGGTAATTTGTATTTTTCTATCATCTTTAAACTAGGCTTTCAAGAAATGTTTTATTTTTTGTAAAAAGTTTCTCTCCATTTAGGAAGTGATCATTTCACATATCCTTGCTATTCCACCTCGATATGTGTAGAGAATTTATTGTGTTAAACAATGTTTTAATATATAACGTTATGTTTATGTTATAAACTGAACATGTTCATTGACATCATCCTCACCCACATACTCACACTCTCTCTGATACAAAATGGCGACGATAAACTATAAGGGTATGAAGTTTATAAATATACAGTTTGAAGTACAATTGGTTATTTATCGTAATTGCATAAGTATTGTCGAAATGACACGTTACATAGTAATCAATGGGTTATAATAATCTCCAACGTTTCTTGTTGTAACTTACTTTTTACACACTTTTTTGTAGTTTTACTTGCTGTCTATGGTTTCTACAAATAATTTGAGTTGTTCTGAAACACCAACGTTAATGCTTATCATAAAACTAGTTTAGCTGAATGAAATATGAAGGGCGCCCCTCGTAGAACCTGACGATAGGTAATGGCATGTGTACTTGTTAGTGCATAGTATGTCCTTCTTTTCAATCAGTCTTGCAACTAATTAATTCACTAATTACTTTTAAGAGTTACTGGGGTATCTATGAGTATTGTGGGTCAATGTTGATTCTCAGTTATATATATAGTTGCTATTACGCGTGTCATTGGCATCATACTGTCGTACAAACAGTTTAACCTCATTAAGTCTATACCAGTACATTGTGAAAAGATTTATGTAAACTTAATATAAGGTTAACTAAATATAATTTTCTGCCTTCGACAAATATGTAAAACTTTCAACTATTTCGTAATACAGAGTTGAAATCTACACACAAATCAAAAGGGCAGCTTCAATATAATATATTATATAGGTGTGTTTAGCATTTTATCTAGTCCCCTGCAAACTTTACGTTCATGCAGTACATACTTGTGTAAGGATGCAGGAACTGATTAAATGCGGTTGTTCTCCAAAAAAGTAAGATTGTAGGATTTTTAATCATCTCCGGGAATCAGGCTGTATGAGGTCTTCCACATCTTCAACCATATATCAAACAATAACACATTTTATTTTCCATGAAAGTCACAAATTACATTATTCGTGTATTTGGGTTTGGCAAGATTTACAATTGTGTTCTAACTCTCCATTCTGTCACAATCCAAAACCTCTTGGGTGGACACAGCACATACCAATTTTTGTTATTACTATTACGTTAAATCTAACAAAAAGTGCAAATTAACTGACCTGCCTTGGCATTGGAAAGTAGAAACCAAACCCGTCGTGGTGTTTTACTTTGGGATTCATTCACTGTATCCCTGTCTGGTTGTAACGTATACCATGTATCTAACGCTTATTAATTATTCAATAAATACTACTGGTCAGACTCGAGTCCTAATGTATACTCCCATTGCACTCGTACTAGTCCTAATGGATACGAACACAGTAGGTGTGTCATTTCGGAGATATTTAGTCACTATATTTAAGTGTGTATTGGTTAGGACAGCTCAAACTCTGATCCCGAAGAAGAATATAGTCACTAGCCCACGATAAAGTATACTAATAAGTACTCATAAGAGATCTTGTACGTTTACTTGTACTCATACCAAGTGCAATTTAACTGGTACTCATAATTATGTTGTACTAACTCGATCTACGTGCCTTCTATATAGTTCATATAAGATAAAAATGAGTACATATATCACAAAGTATGTATAATGACAAATATCTGAATTGTGTTCTGCCATTTTAGTTTCTTCGCAATTACGCATTCCTGCCCTTCTAAGCTTTGATTCTCGGCATAGATTGTATCTATGTTCTTGTCACAATATTTCTCGGCATAGATTGTATCTCTGTTCTTGTCACAATATTTCTTGGCCGGGGCATATATTGTATCTCTTATTCGTGTCACAATATTTCTCGGCACAGATTGTACCTCTGTTCGTGTCACAATATTTCGCGGTATAGATTGTATCTCTGTTCGTGTCACAATATTTCTCGGCATAGATTGTATCAATTATTCGTGTCACAATATTTCTTGGCATAGATTGTATCTCTTATTCGTGTCACAATATTTCTTGGCATAGATTGTATCTCTGTTCTTGTCACAATATTTCTCGGCATAGATTGTATCTCTGTTTTTGTCACAATATTTCTTGGCATAGATTGTATCTCTGTTCTTGTCACAATATTTCTCGGCACAGATTGTATCTCTTATTCGTGTCACAATATTTCTCGGCATAGACTGTATCTCTTATTCGTGTCACAATATTTCTCAGCATAGATTGTATCTCTGTTCTTGTCACATTATATTTCGCTTCATTTGCCATTTGTCTATAGTTTTAAATATATACAATTATATAACATTGATAACAAATACACGTCTCTGCTACCCTTTCGATGTAATGGGTGTCCCTCCTGCAGAAGCTAGAGTGTCCTTATTCACAAGGCCAATGCTCTTTGAAGAACATAACAAACTAGAGATTCACCGGACGAACAGCCATCAAAGGGATAAAACGCTCTACAGAGTTTTAAAAAAAAAATTGCTCGGAATCTTCGTGAGCAAATTCATTCTAATTTCAAGTTTGCTCTGACTGAGTAAGCTGTGATATAAGTGTACATAGCTCTGTCGTAATAAAATGGAACGGTCGCATCAAGCAATAAAGAAAACTGTATAGACGAATATTCTTACATTTACGGTTCCTTTCAACATAATGGAGAAACCCAAATCACCAACTATTATTACATTTACGACTCCTGTCAACATAATGGAGAAACCCAAAACCACCACCGAGCTCCATCAGTAAAACCTGAGTGTTGTTAAGAGTGCAAGTTACATCTAAGGTCTGTACAGTTTTAAAGAATCGCCCAAACAGTGAACGTGACAAGGATTTTGGAAAAAGTCTTCAAGTTTGGGATTTTTGACGAGGAAAACCAAAAAAGCAACAAACCGCCAAAATGATGTTTGATATAATCAAAGTCGTTTTGGTCGCCATGTTAATGGGTAAGTAAAATGTTGAATTTTCTTGAGCTATGAATTCTTGTATTGTCTTTTTTATATGTAGATAATTTAGCTGGCAATTCGTTAATTTTCTAACATAATTTCATTCTTTTATTTTGAAATCTTGTCCCTCTTGTAAGATTCAAATATGTAGTCTGTAAGACATTGCTGTAATAATAAAGTTAGGACGCCCTTAAGATTCACGGAATCCGATTCACGAAATCGTTAGGTATGATATTTGCAGGAAAAATCAGTTTATATTATTTCTTGTTGTAAGAGAATGTTTTTTTTTCGATCTAAGGTGAGATTAATCCACAGGTTTTTCTCCGCATTAAAAGCGATAAATATTGTTAATGTTAAATCACGTAGTAGGTCGATAAATATCCAAACAAGAAGAATTGTACCTTATTATAAAAATAAATTTTTAAAATCAAAAATAAAAATTGTAAAAACTTAAACAATTGGTCTTTACAATCCAGTTTTTTCCCATGAATTCCTGGTTAAATGCATGGTTACAATAAATCATGATTTAATGACGGGTAGATTTAAGTTTCTCTAATTGTTGTTAGACAATTTAAAGGGAAAATATTATTAACATGTAAGGTTACGACTAATTTAAACAATGTGTGACATTTATGCGTATTTAATTAATTCATATATACAGTTATGATCCCCGACAATAGGGGCCTGTGAGGGGGGGGGGGGGGGGACAGGGACCTCAGTAAATTTCAAGTAGGCGTCATTTTTTATAATGAACCAACATGAAGGGTGTTATATTAGTCTGACTCTCCCATGCACTATTTCATGTATTAATATATTAAATCAAATGGATAAGACTTCATCAAATGACTGGTGAAATTGTGAAGATTTGTGTAATTTTGGTATTTAAAGTATCGAAAATTGACCAAAAGCATCGCAAGAAGTTTGATTAAGGTTACAAATTAGGCCAAATTATTGTACACCCTTTTCAACTCAAACACAAAAGTGATAAGTACGGTAACACAGCCTTCCGTGTAGACTTACTTTTAGATCGCATTTATAGCCTAAATATGCCTATAAATGCGGCATATCATGTATAATATTTGATTTTGTTGGGGGACGGGGGTGGGGGAGGAATCATAGATTCCCCTACACGGGAGACGGCTTCAACGATCCTAGACCACACAAGTACGGTAACACAACCTTCCGTGTAGACTTACTTTTAGATCGTATTAATAGCCTAAATATGCTTAAACTGCCGCATATCATGTATAATATTTGATATTGTTGGGGACGGGGGTGGGGGAGGAATCATAGATTCCCCTACACGGGAGACGGCTTCAACGATCCTATACCACACCCCTGTTTCCACCCCGGCAACCTACATGTTTTTGTCCTACCTTTTCTACGTTAAGCACATTTATTCTACAACTCGAAGTTTACAAGGCAGAACACATAAACAGCGTATTTAATTTAATGCATAATGTCAGTTGGTTTTTCTCTGCTTTAAACACAAATTCAGACATTTAACATTAATCCTTACCAAATTAATTGATTTGATTTCTCGTCTCAAGAATATTTTTCCTAAACTTTTTTTACATATTTGTATAAAATCCCTGGATTTTTACAAGTACCACTTATCTGCCTTCAACATTCCTTGAGTGTAAAATGCGTATGGCAATAAGCTGCAGGGAGAATAACAAAATTGATTTATGAGTTATTATTATTATTTTTATAACTCATTCGTCATGATGATTATTTCAATAAATGTTCCGAGAATGATTTATCGGTTTTGATGAATGCTATAAGACGAGAGCATGATCCAAGGACAATTATGAAGGTATAAAGATCAAAACTAGTTGGAAATTAATCCCTAATTTACTTTCAGTACCAGGAACAATTGTGTTAAATGTATATTTGTTATTGTAACGATGTAGGCGTATGTCTTATAAATACATGGCCTTGGTGCAACTAGCTTGCGGGATTTGATCATGGGTAGTTTGTGACTTTTCGACCAGACCATTCTTAGAGCTGCCTGCATTTGCGTTGAGGTGTAACTTTACGTCATTCCGATGAAAGAAGGTAATATTTACAGATAATTATGGATAACTAGTAGTTATATATGTGACCTCAGCCAGATTGATGTTCCTAATTATTGAGGATTTATTATTGCTTAATATACAACTACAGTAAATGTTCTGGTCCAACCCATTAGTAAAACGTTTTGTTGTTGATTTTTTTTTTAAGTTTGCAAAGCTTTACAGTATAATGACATCTTTCATGAAGTAGTTTGGTTTACTAAAGAAACATATTATGTTGTTGCCTTATATAGCTTTCCTTTCATAAGTCGAGAAAGCAAAAGGCCGACGAAAGCAAATCCAGTCAAACTTCAGGGCACAATTCAACTAAAAAAGTCAAGGGGTAAAAAATAAGAGCAAAATTCATATATGAAAGGCGCTCATAATCCATACAACAAGTTAGCTCAAAATTCAGGGCAAAATTTATGCAAAAATTAAGCGCCAAAAAATTGAGCGTTAAATTTTGAGGTTACAATTTATGGCAAGATACACCTTCCAAAAATTTCAAAATTCAAAACAAAACCAGCGCAGATAAAGGAAAAGTCTGTTTAAATATATTCTGCTTTTTCAAGTTGGCTTTCAAAATCATAACAACACAACTTATGCATGTATCTATCATCCTATAGACTTATTTCATACATATACTCTCCATGTATCCGTTTAAATAGTACCATGTTTACATAATAATAATAATAAAAATAATAATCGGCAGTTAATTCGGCGACGCTTAAGCGACGACAAATGTGGGAGAAACCCGCAAGGGCTTATGGATTACAATTTACACGTCGGGTGGCTTCCAATTCAACATTTTCTACTCAAAGTTTGAATCTTTTCAATTTAGAAAGTCATTTTAGATGGGAAAACCGTAGATTGCTCTCGGATGAACAACCCACTTTACAATGACCCGGCCGGGAATCGAACCCCGAACCTCCCGATTGCTAAGCCTCATTGCTTCAAATGCCACTGCCTTTATACACTTGTCCACAGCACCGGTGCTGGAATTTTCATAAATTCCTGCATTTAATTTCCTTCTCGTCACTGCCAATCATATTTTTTATGGATACAACCAAACGTAGTTATCTTTATAATAATTTAAAGAATGACTTTTGGCACGAAGTTGAATTATGTTATGTTTTATGACTTTAAAATACGACTACTGCATGTAAAAAATTTTAAGTAGTATTTAGAACACCTGTGTTTGAGAAGCGACCGACTTACGAGGTTTATCAAACAAAGTGACTGGGCTACTTAGTCTAGCAAAAAGACCGCAAGAACAAAAGCAATGCAATAGGTAAACATAAGATTTATCATGGCTTCAAATAACATGTTTGTAATAGTGCTTAATAAACTTTTCAAAGACAAATGGTGTTGGGTGGCATACATGTTGTTTATGTTAATTTAACGGAACTTTTTGTTGAGTTACTAGAATTTATAAAAGAAGTTATGAATATAAAGAAACACCTTTTGAACCGAGGAGCCGACGGTATCATCGATTTAGCCTTAATGGAGCATTCCAAATGCTTGAATATTCCGAAAACCAGAATAATTATAAAAACAAAAACTGCGCTCATTTTTTTTTCGTTATCGTGAATAGCAATATGACTTATTAACATTAAATTCTGACGTCATTATATGAGAAATTTATCCGCCTAACCACACGACTCCTTTACTTTTTACTGCTTTGCGGAAAGAGTTTTGTTTCGTTCTTTGCAAAACTTTACGCGCTTTAGGAGCGCATTGGCCTCCGTATTTCCCTCTGAACAGTTCGAAAGGGATTGGTCCTTTTAATCACGCAAATATTGTTCTCTCTCATAACGAGATTCGACCAATGACAATCCAGAAAACATTAAGCCGTTGGTTTAAATGTAATCATAACAAATCTCACATCTGTTCTCGTTTAATTTTTAACGTAAAATTTATAGTAGCCGAGATATGAAACAACCCACCCATAGAGAGAAATCAATTTCAGACAAATCGATTGTTCCCATTCTGTTCTTTTTCTTAAATTAAAAATATTATTTTCATAGTATTATATCATTTTCACTGAGAAAATTGTCCTGCCCTTAATTGATACAGGGGTAATCATGCAATGTTGTGATTAACGAATGGCTTCGTTGTATAAACATGAGTTTTCGCATTCTATTTACAATACGTCTATCCTTATCCTTAAAAATTTGAATATCATTTTAATCCAGACATCCAGCTGTGATTGTTTAGTATCACGATATCTAATATCTGTTTTCTTTACAGCCTACAGTCTTTAAAGACTACAAAAGAGAATTAATTTCCAACGTCTGTAAAACAATAGTTAGGTAAATAAAGAACTGTTGCTCCAGCTTACATGGTCGAATAGTTTTATCAAGGTGGAAATAATCCCTGAAGAAATCGTTGTGCCCTGCCCCAGATCGCACAGTACAGTACCCCAAACCTTCAGAGTACTGTTTTATATATGTATAGTAAAGAAAGCAAAATGAAAACAAGAAATTAATCAAATCATGGAATTAGTATAGTTAAATCACAGTCTTACGCATTCTCCTTGCTGAGAAATAATATTTAAAATTTATATTTGCTTTTTATATAGCGCTTTATACCAGCGATAGGTCTCAAAGCGCTTTACAGACGTTATATTACCCCTGGTCAATGATAACCTGTCCCAGAGACAATCCCTCCAGTCGGCAGCAGTTATATACTGCGCCCAATAACAAGTTACCGTACCTCACAGGTACCCATTTAACCCCTGGGTGGAGAGAG
>KN894447.1:9657-31814 GCA_000934455.1 Apostichopus parvimensis
ATATACATAACACCAGAGTACCTTCTCAATGGCCTCTATCTTCCACTGTCCACTACCCTTAAATAGTATTTCTGCATTTCTGTTTTCTTCAGAGTGTTTTTTACAAGCCCAGCTACTGTTGTTTCTATTGTATTCTATTGCTTTGAGAGAGTGCCTTGTTAACAGCAGAAGTTATTTTGTTATGAAGTTCTTTTTGAAGTGGTTTTGCTCTAGGCTATTTTAGAAAACTGGTTGTTTTGGATTCACTAAGTTTAGTTGTTTGGCCTCTAGGAAGCAGGGCTAAATGGGAGCTTACTCAAGAGTCTCTACAGCCAGAGTGCTGTGGTCATGTGGAGACAGGTGCAGACAGGAGGAACATAAATATACCAAAAATAAAAAGTGTCAGACTTTGGGATATTCACTGGCTCTCATCTTGTATGTACTTGAAGTTTATTCCTTGAATTTTCTTTGCAGCGTGAACAAGAGGAAAACATCCGCTTGGAAAAGCTTAAAGAGAAAGTGGAAGTTCAAGAAGAGAAGCTGAAGAGACTGAGGGCAGTGCAGGGCCAGGCAGATGCGACGAGGATATCGAATGATTCCCTGTGTAAGTAGCTGTTACATTTAGCCTACAGTGAGAATCAAGGCCATCACTTTGAAGACTGAATGGTTCTCTGTTCTGTCACCACATGGTGGGGTAGGAGAGGGGTAAGGCATCGGTTGGAACATCCTTCGGCCTGTGGGAACTTCATCATTGCAGGGCAAAGGACGAGAGGATGGGTTGTACTTCTAGCTGGGGATGTTTATGGTGATGCTGGATATCATGTAGCTGCTGGGCTATGTTTACTTTACTCTCCATTCAACTGTCAGTAGTCGGGGCAGTTTTCGAAAGATAAAAATCCACTACGAAAACGCATGAATAAACACTTTGGGTGGTAGAATGAGAAGGAAGGGCATTGACCGGAACTGACCGGTCACTGAGGGTGCACAGTGTTAAAAGATTACCAGGGCATACTAGACACGGTAGAATGAGGTGCTAATGTTGTGGGGAGACAGGTAAGCGGGTCACTCGTAAATATATAAACCAGTAAGTTTTATCATATTCAACTGTCAGGACCATAATCTACCATAACCTACCCATAATAGTAACATTGTGGCACTGCACCTCCTCCCATTGACCCACTTCCTCATCCTTGCATGGCCAACATTGTGAAGACTTTACACATGCTAGTTTCGTCTGAGTCTTCACCGTTCTGATTTTCAATGGTATCGTCATTCTTTGCAACCAGAGGATTCACCATCACATTTTCACCACCTTTAACACGTTGCCATTGGTGATCGCATTTGCCAGTTGATTAAATTGTAATGTCGTTTTCAGACATTTCATCATCGGCTCACACATGTTCTGAAAAGTTTGTCTATTAAATTGTAATGTCGTTTTCAGTGATTTCAGCATCAACTTACACATGTTCTGAACAGTTTGTCTATTAAATTGTTCTATTTTGATGATTATGCCAGTTGCCTGCAGTTAAGCCATTACAGAACTCTGTGTCAACGACCAGGTTCGGAGTTGGGAGGGGGGGTGCGGTGGCGGTCAGGTAGACCGAGGAAGAAACGTTGCATGACAGATTGATACTGACTGTTATTAGACGCTTCATTGCAATAAGCTCTTAGGGAGTTTTTTCCAAACTCTATGAGTCAAGTTGAAATATGTCTGATTTGTTCAGTGAATTGAGCATGGGGAGATGTAAGTTGATCAACGAAAACTGGTACTGGGGAAAAATAAACAACAAAAAGAGGGGAAATCGTCCAGAACAAAGACAACTGTATCTGCATTGATCAGAATGCTGAAAATTAGATTAGACTAGACTAGACCGAGTTTGTTTACAGACTTTTTCAAGCATCTGCTCTGTGGCTGGAGAAAATGGAAGTTTTTTTTCCCCCCTGCCAACACTTCTTTGTTTAGCAACAATGGGATATATGTTATTGCAACTGTTAAATGTAGCGGTGCGACTTCATTGTACCACCGTTATCATAATGTGTGCTTCATTGGGATCAGTTTTCATGGCAGGTGTAAGCGGGGCGAGAAAATAGCCTTTGTGATAACGGGATAATATTTGTTTGGCTCTAGCCATGAAGATAATGTTCTATAGGACCTCTGGGCTAAACAGTCCAGTCTTTATTGATATAATAAGATCATTCTTATCTTTCTTTCATGAGGGAGAGGTGGGGGTGTGAGATGTAAAGAGAAGAGAAGGAGGGGGGAGGGGGTTGTTGGTCACTTTGTAAGATGTGTCTATTTGGCAGCCTATTTTAATTAGATGTTACTTTATGAAGTGGAATAAACTTATCGATTGGCAAAATTTTGGAAGTGTTAACAATTGTTGGAAGAATTCATTGTTGATTGAAAACATATGGAACCCCCCTTCCTCCTCTGAAAAACAATTCTCTTAACAATTTTATCAACTAGCACTATTCATCTCAGGAAATAACAAATTAATTCCTATTTTTAGATCAGAAGAGAGAAAAACAATATAATTATTGAACTTCCCTAATTGAGATGAACTATTTATCCCACAATATAACCATTGAATATTTCTTTTAGATCAAGAATACAATAAACCTTTGTATTTAGCTTGCATCTATTCAAAGTTATCATTCTTTATATTGTGTGTTTTTTGGGGCAAGTCTGTGTCACTGAACCCACAGATACACTTTCCCCTGAGTTATGAAGGCTTGCTATACCTGTACTGCTGCTGTGTGTAGATCTTTACACCAGTGTGCATATACATACTCAAAGTTCCTCTCTTAAACACACTCTTGAGCAAGAAATAATGAACTACCATACAACTGTAAAATTTGACAGAAAGCAGCAACGTCATATAATCTTTTTCAGCATCAATAAAACGGGTACTATAATATATATATTCATTCTTTCATCTTTTTGTCTGCATCCCAATCAAAAAGTTGGGAATGTTTTTTTCGCCTTAATCTCCACTTCTGAAAATATCCCAAAGGGTTAAGGGTGAGCAAGAATACAGAATATAAGGCAAGGTCAACCAATAGTAAATCCAGTTATATTGCTCAAGTGAAGTGGGTTTATTATTATTTTTTTTGGTTGGAAGGAAAGAATTTATTACAAATTTCCCTGGAGCTTTTTTTATCAGGGCCGAGTTAGGTACAATGAAAGAGAGGAGAAAATATGCTGTGGGGTGGCAGAGTCTGTTAGTTTGGAATTTTCTAGCATTACTTGGCATCCCATGGTGGAGCATGGACGTGCAGTTTAGCAGGATACCCTATGGCTTGTGTCGGTTGTGATCCAATGCTTCGAGGAGCCCTCCCAACAAAAAATATATTTTGAAGAGACTCTTGTTGTGTTTTTGCTACCATTTGAGTTTGTGGTGAAGATCTTTGTGACAGATATTTTGGTGCAAAGTTGTTGTTTGTGACAGATATTTTGGTGCAAAGTTGTTGTTTTTTTTCAACAAAAGGATAAATAGTGATAGACAAAGAAAGGAATGCCAGTGGAATTGCTGCAACGACCACCACCGGAAGGTTTGGTTTTAAAGTTTTCATTTCTTGCACTTGGTTTTTTAGCCCACACTCTCGGGATTTAGGAATTGATACTAATTTTCAACACTCAGGCTACTCTCGGAAGAGGTTTTTTTAATCCCCTTAGGATATCGAGCGAGAAAACTGGCTGTATATTTTCGGGATTTGTTCAGTTTTATGCTGCAACAACAACAGTCCAAAATCGATATTATTCCTTACCCATCGCTCTCGTCTGCATGGCTATAGGGCTATTAAATTTCATTTCTGGGGATTCTCTCCTGGTGGCATTTTGATCCTAATTGTGAGCTGAAGCTAGAGATTCCTGGAGCAACAATTGTTGAAGCCTTTATCTCAGCTCAATAGTGTCTCCGTAAAAAGTCAGCAGGGAAATAAAATTCTAGCCAGCGGTTTCGTCCTTGCCTTCGAGGAAATAGGTAACTAGAAGCGAGAGGAAGAACAGAATGTGCGGTGGAAATGATAGTAATGATCTCTAGTAGAATAAATGTTGTGTTTTATTCATTCCTTCTTCTTTCTTTCTTTTTGTTGGTCAGTCTGTGTTGATATTTTCTTCTGCTAAAGAAGACTTGTGGTTTCTTAAAAATAGAAAGCTTGGTAGCTGCTAAAAGTAATTTGTAGCATGCTACAGTTGGTCACAATGCTCATGAGATTGTGCAACTCAATGTTTGTGAAATTATAATGGCTTTTGGGAAGTCGCTTGATAAAAATCAATTACTTAATTTAATTAGTTGTATACACTGTATCCATTACTTAGGGAGACTGAGGAGTAGATACCCAACATTGTGTGAA
This sequence comes from Apostichopus parvimensis, assembly GCA_000934455.1. Taxonomy (NCBI): domain Eukaryota; kingdom Metazoa; phylum Echinodermata; class Holothuroidea; order Aspidochirotida; family Stichopodidae; genus Apostichopus; species Apostichopus parvimensis. Next base: position 13,993 of record KN894447.1, read on the forward strand.
TGCCATCTGGTTACTGTAGGTTTAAATATGGACAGAATGTAACAACCGAACATAATAGCTGGAAACTCACAACAGAATCTAGGATTATTTTTGAAGTTAGGTCTCCCTCTTGAAGCACTTGAAAATACTAAACACAATCTTCAAACCATGGTATATTGTAAGGTGACCATATTTTACTGACTGGAACCAGGGACATTTATTGCGTGACTGATATGGGGGAGGGGTCTAAGGGGAGGGGTGTCCCCCTCCCCTTAGAGGTGCTTAGATGTAAAATGGTGATACTTAGAAGCACTTTTTTAATCAAGTTTATTTTCAAAAATGTAGCTTTTTGTTAGATGAAATTCACTTACTTTACGTGATTCTTTGAGAGCTTGTGAGTGGTCATGCTCAAAATATAATTGTGGTTGTCGCCGTAGTTGCCAATTATACGGTCGAAAGAGTGCTAGGCTAGATCGAGCTAGCATATTTTAACAGTGTTTCCACTTTACATTGGGCCACCTGAAATACTGGTTATAAGTTCCGTTCTGGGACTGCACACTTGACTAAATTTTTTTCATACAATTATTTTACTAATAATGTGGAATATTTTCGAAATTCCTGAACATTTTGACGAATCGGAGACATTTTCGGGGACACTTGTTCATCGGGGACAGCACACTGTAATTGGGGCCTGTCCCCGAAAATCGGGGACGTCTGGTCACCTTCGTATATTGGTAAATACATTTACAGAAACAATACAGTATTTTCAGTGGTCGGTTTAACTGCAATATTTTGTGTCTAATGGATTCAAAGTACAGCCATTGTCTTGATTATAATTAACTGCGAAGGAAAGGCTGTGTGGGATTTTGTGTGTTTTGGTCGTACTTGGTTGGTGCCACAGTATGAGGCATGGAATTGTGTTGCGCTGAGAAGAAAATTCTGTGTAGAAATCCTAATGGAAGTATATTCATAATTTGTGCTTACTTCTCACAAGCTATACTCTCATAGTAGAAGGCCTAAAATCTCTTGAAATGTTGTTGATTTCAGGTAATACGTTAGGGTACAAATTTTGTCTAGCAGTTTGAAGGCTGCTTTTATCTCTTGTAAAATGCTACGGTTACATCTTTGCTCTTGTCCGTTTTTCACAGCAATTTGCGTTGCGTTACTGGATAAATTATTCCCCGAATTTCAGATGGATGACGCTGCACACGTCGGTTTATTATTGCGATCACTTTACACAGAGGTTCTTATCTCATGCTGTAATCTTGGCATTGAAAGTCTTTTGTTGGGACATTTGTTTATTACACTGCTACTGTATTGATACATGCATCATTCATCAAAATGTGCGAGCTATATAGAATAGATAATAGAAAAATACAATTTTGGTAAAACAGTTTGTTATGTATATTAGCATACACACATATTATATAGAGCCATTGGTATTCATATATCTTCCTATTCTGAAGTCGTGAAGGCAGGAGGACGGAGAAGGCAAGACCAAAGTTTTAAAAAATTGAGCTGATGAACTGGATACAGCGCATACAAATTACTGAGATATTTACCATATCTGTAGACTGTACAACGGTTTGAAGAACCTTTAACTTGTCAGTGATTTTGGTGATTATTAATCAAGTGGAAGTTGTTTTATTTCAGACAAGCTCTTTGTTTTCCTCATGTCCGTGTATTTCCCATTCATACAGTGACAGGTCATGTTTGAAATCACGAGATATACCCATCATCATTTGTTCAATGCTGACAGTAGATGTATTGTAATTTATTCCTGGCTCTCTGCCCCCTTTGTTATGTTCCACGGAGGAGGTGATCATGTGCCTTTGTCTTGGTCGTAGTAATGAAACACACGTGTCTCAGACGTTTTATCACGATCATCAGTCACTAAGATGAGCTACTGCCTGCCGTCCTGTTAATAGCCCTGATTGATAATAGCAGCTGTAAATTGCTGTCTCATTTAGATCGTCTCAAGCAGACCTTAAAGATATGAATGACACCGGCGGGCGGCGGAGACAACCCAGTAATTAATGGATGGATGTTTTGGAATGCAGAGAAACGAAGGAGCAAGGATGTACAGGTGTACAGGCATTTCGTAAACACTATAAAATCATTCTCGTGACCATTCATCATAGTGTGAAATATTTATTTACTAGTCTTTAAAAGCGATTAACGTTACCGTTTCTCAAAGGTGTTGTTTGGATGTGACTTTGATCAGATCAATATCTGCCAACATATTTCAGACAACTCTCTTGGCACTGTCATAGACTTGTCTCTAGAATTTGATCTAGACCAAGTATTTGTTAAAGTGTGGAGAGTACATTGTTGTAATATTGTAGCAGAAATTATTTGGTTTTGATGCAAGGGCTTAAATCAGCTATTTGTATTTGAAGCTTCATTTTCTCCTTCTAAAACATGTTCTTGGAGCGAGAATATTTTTTATGGCTTTGCATCATTTTTTATTTTCATTAATGTCATAGCATATGACTTTAAAGAGGTTGGAAAAGTCTTGTTTGTTCTGAAATCAAACATCAGCAATTAGAGCTTGACCTATCCATTGCAGATGTGCGGAGCCTATGTTATAATGTTGCCTAAGGATTGGGGTCTGCCTTTAATATTTGTTAATCTGTGTCTTACCACCAAACACTTGTCATTTATTAAACCAAAACAAACACTTGAGATGCAATACCGCTCAAGCAACCTTAGTGCATTCTGTGAAAAGTAAAATATTTTTGAATGAAAGCCTAAGCAACTACTGTACAGTACAGTACACTACTATATAGTATAGTATAGTTATATTAGTCGTTTTGGGCTGTAATTGTTAACCAGCGTCTGTCCATATCAACTCTGTTTCAATACGAGGCTTTGGATACCAAAACATGAGTGGAACGTGACAGATGTCTCTTACCAGACCTGCAGAGGATCTCACTAATCTGTCTTCCCCTCACTATTGCACCCTAATTCCCTACCTTTCTAATGTATAACTAGTACAATAACTAGTACCAGTAGCACTGTGTGGTTCTATACAATCCTGCAATCGGGTAAAATTCTATACCATCCATTCTGGTTGGCAAGTACAGTATTTTGTTTGGGCAGTGACCTATCATATTTGGAAATTTGGTTGTCATCTGATGAAAAAAACTGTACACTGTACAAAAAAACAAAAATAAGGGACAAAAACTCTTGTTCTGGTGGTTGTTTATCTGATATATCAGTTTTTGAATCAGTTTTCAATCAAAAAATTTCTTTCAATGAATTGTTTGAGATGTTTGCATTGATTTTGGTCAATTGTTTAAAACTGTATGACAAGCCCTTCTAAAGCAGTTGTAGTATATCATACCATGGAGGTCTGTTTTTACCTCCATGATCATACACACCCAAGTCATTTTAAGGGCAAAGCTGATGGTTGAATTTGTTTTTCCTTTAACACTGTGTTTCTTTCACTCCTCCCTCTGGGCCTGAGAACAACAGTGAACAGACTCTCATGTTATGAATCGGATATGTTTACATGCAAGTGAACTGTCACGATTTGTGTCAACAGATCTGTCCATGTGGTTGAGAAATATTCTTTCACCTGAGACAGAAACAGACTCTTGTCTTGACAGATTTAAAAGATATAATTTTATCCTTCCATTCAACAACAACAACCGTCTAATTGGTTTTCACTTTCGGTAATTGCCGTCCATAAATCCCTTCGTTGTTGACAATTTTCGCTGAGATGAGAGAGCGGGGGGGAGGGGGAGATGTCCGCAATTATAAAGTAAAAATATCTTGATTTTCTGTGTTTGGAACAAGGGTGTCGGTTAATATCAATCATGGTTTATGTCGTACTCTGCTCGTAGAAAATAGGTATTACTGTATGTAACCGACCAATACCACAAATTATATACACACTTTATTGAAAGTTTCTGGGTTTCATTCTCAACTGTAAACACATGAACTACTGTGCTATTCCAATATATGTTTGAGGTCTTTTTGTTGATACAAATTTGGAAATCAACTCATGGTTTGAGTTTTTTCATGCTCCAAATAGAAACAAGTATATGTGTAGTATCATTACAGGTATACCATAATTTCATGAATAGATCCTCAATTTGAATTTGATTTTTTTTCATTATTTTTTGTTTCCGTCATTGGAATACAGAATACACTCCTGTGTGATACTGTCATAAATTTATTAATTAGTTTTTTTGTCCCTTCCTTGTTCAAAATGGACAGGTCAAACTGTATGTCAGTATCCATCGCTATGCCGTTTTCAATATGGAAAGTTGGAAACCTCTTCACATTTCTGTTTTTGTTTTCAAAAGTTAATGTTCCTCAGTTTATATAATGTGCGTAACAGTTCCTTCTTTCAAGTGGATTTTATTGGTATAATTTCAATTCAGAAGCTTTCATTCATTGCCAAATTACAGTAGACACTAGTTTATTGCAACTACATCTGTTCTCAAAATAGTAAATAGCACTGGCTGGAGGTTATTGCAATAGCCACTCTCAAGCTTTCCACCGTAAACCTACCCTGCGCAAAATTACCTAAAAGACCAATTGCCACTAAATATGATGCCCTCTTTGAAATACCATAGGTTTCTGCCCTTAGCAATTGAATGATTATGTTTAAACATACTCTTTCGGGTTTGAGTCCTGGCAACCAAACCCCCCTCCCCCCACCTCTCTCCCCCACCCTCCCTCCACAAACCCTTCTACCAGCTGCAGTAGCTCATAGTTCGTAACCCTTATAAAAGTTTTACAAACCAAATGCATGGTACTCTGGAAGCACCACAGTATGTGAATTACAGGAATATGTAATAAATTCCATTTCCTGTTTGGAGATATTTGTGGTACTTGAATCAATGCATGTGCCTGTACTTACAAACATTCCTGCCATAACTCCATCAGATCTCAGCACTCATTTAGTGTAATGAAGTATGATGAAGTAGTCATTAACAGGTTTATTGCTCTGCTATAAAAGCTGCTCTCAGGAATTTCCTTCAAGATCAGAAAGAACAAGCAGTCCACCTGTAGTAATTTGTAAGAATACTTGTGGCGGCTCTCAAGTCTTTCGCCATTCGTTCTCAGGCAGCTTGCACCTGTAAGTCCATCATTTGTAAATCATGCTTGGATTGATTAAGTGATAGTAGTCTTTATATAACGTAGAATCTGTTTGGTGAGGTTTGTTTCCAAATTTCATTGACACGGTAAAGTTGTCTGACTTCTTTGTTATATCAAATATATCACTAAAACCGATGTCTTATTGCAGTTCGTATTGTATTCAGAAACATTTCAAATGGAGAGTCAAGTTTCACGATATGTACGATTATTACTTCCTTTCCTCATAGAGACAACTTTTTGGGATAACATTAGAAAAACTGCTGTATCATCACCAGTAATAATAAGGGAACAAAACCTTGATTCTTGCTTTAACTACATGTAGCAAACATGTCAAAGGAAATAATGACATTTTTCAAAGATCACTGCAATCATTATTTCTCTGGCGTTTTGTTCAGCAGCTGAATTGGAGTCTGTGAAGGCACTCTTTGTCGAGAAGGAGAAGGAGTTAGCCAAGTGTTTTGCCAAGGTCGAGGAGATGACCCACCAGCTGAAGCAGCTACAACATGCCCCACCCCCAAATGGTCGAAAAAACGATCTCGAGCATCTCAAACGGGAACTTTTGGTGAGTGAGATGGCGATCAGAGCACAGCTGTTAATTTTTTAATACTTTTAAGGTACATTTTGATACATTTTGTATTGTAGGTTTGATACTAAGGGCACATAGCTGTGTATTTCAGTAGACTGGTTTGATATCATTAAGACAAGGTGGAGAATTGCAAAGACTTTGTTTATGACATTTGAATAATAAGAACTTCTGAAAAGTTTCTGGACCACAGAATTTTCAAAACTCAAAATGGAATCATTTAATAAGTATTGTGAGTCTTATTTGACTAATTTTGAGAAAGTGTCTGGTAGATATGGTTAACGGTCATGCCTTGGTTGTTAGAAGGAATAACCCCGTGGCTGATGGTCAAACGTCCATTTTGGTTAAAGTCAACAAAATTTGCTAGATCGCTGTTTTGAAATCTCTAAATATTTCACTGGTAAGGTAAATTCCTTTTTATCAGCTAAATGTCTTCTCCTAAACTCAAGAAGAAGAGAAAAACTCAAGAATAATTGTATGCTTTGTGATGTTATCAGAACTATAAGTATAAGCATTTCTCAAAAATGTAAATTGTTTCACAAATTCCCCCCCCCCCCTACCCCATGCTTGACAAGTCGTCCATGAGAAAAGACATCACAAGACCTCTTACTGCTTCATGTGTAATGATGTTATCACTCACACAGTAGAATAATATTTCGAAAATTTATTCATTGCTAGAAAAATTCATTTTTTCTGTAGAAATAAAGGACACGATTGGTGTAAATGGTAGTAAATTCTTGGAGCATTTCAGTATTTCGGTATATATGTTTTCTGATCTTTAGTCATTCCTCTAAAAACGGATATTGTTGCTATAATTTACCTCCTTTGGAATTAATCTTTCATCAGTGTTAATTTATTGATTTGTATTTTTTCCTTTTTTTTTTCTCTTCAGAATCATAACAACAGAAATGAACAGCAGAGCCAACATCTAGAGAGACAGGCCGGACTACTCAATCAACGTAGCCAAGGTTTGAAGGAAGTAGACAAGAGGATCGAGGAGCTGAAAGAATTACTTCATCGCCGTAGGTCACCGCAGAACGTACCTTCCTCAAACAGTAGTAACAAGAATAATAGTAACAGCAGGAGCTTCTCCAATGGTGCTGTCTCTCGCGGTAAGTTTTACCCCACCTCTCAGAGGTCCGTACCACCAGATGATAATGGACAGTACGAGGGCAGACAGGGGACCAGAGGATACCCTCCTCACCCCCATCCGCAATCATCTCAAGAAGGACCAAACAGTCGCAGAAGTCTACCCATGTCCAACGGCGGTACTCTGCCGGCCGATACAAATGGCAACGGCTCTTGGGCAAAGCCAGTCATAATGTCGGGCGGGAGACCTGGGGATATGCCAGGTAGGCATCAGCTCTCGACCAGTCCAAGGACGTCACCGCAACAGAACCGCCATCCTGTCCCTCTGCCCAGAAGGCCCTCCTCTCAAGATCCAAATGGGCTGCGAAACCGGGATGACAATAGCGGCAGTGACACCTCGTCCCTGACAGAGAATTCTAGCCTGGACAGTGTTCCGATCTCTACAACAGGCCTTACCAGACAGAGACCACCACCCCCTGGCAATAAGCCCATCAGAAGCTCGCCCATTCAAAATGTCAGAAACAATGGGTCTTACTCACCCGTACCTCGAGTGCCTCCCGGATCGAACGCATCTGCAAATCCTAATAGGAATTCTACCTTATCGGTCAGGGACCCACACACCAAACTCCTACAGACCAGGCCAGCAGGTGACCGATCCCCAATGTACAGTCCAAGTAGCCCAACGGCCTCGGCATCATGGTCCCAGAGCGATGGTGGCTCGGATTCGGGCTCTCAGATCGACGGTCATCACCCCAGAGATCCAACGAACAGGAACAACATTCCACCATCCACACAGCGCCACCACCCTCCATCACCACCCATGCCACAGCGTCCAGTACCGGCCCACAGGATCAACACGACCAAACCTTTAGATGCGACAGATAGCTCAACTTCCAAGGAACAACCAGCCCCGCCTGATCCAAGGGGAAATAGTTCACAGCAAAATGAAGGCATTCAAGGGAGGAATTCAAGGCAGATATTTCACCAACATTCGCCAGCTACAGTCGGAATTTATAATAGCAACGGCGTCAATAGGCCGACGGATGATGCCCATGGATACGATTCCGAAATCAGCGAGCATTCACAAACAGATGATGGCAGTATGGCCGCTATTTCGGCAGATAGACCGGCTAGTCCAATTCATGACCCTACCCTGGTGATTCATCAATACTACAAGGATACAGATCGACTCCAGAATATGCCCCGCCCGTTGAAGAAGCGAATATCGTTTACGGAGAGTAAAGATGAGAACTTCTCCTTCATGAGGTCAGAGTATCGGGATAAGTTATTCCAGCAGACCGGGAAGGCCAAAGGAAATCTCAGCTTGAAAGAGGAGCCCGAGAAAACGCCCTCAGATTCCGGCTCGGAGGGAATCGAGAAGGAAGGCAAGGGCGCCACCGAAGGCGGTGAGTACAGCAACGATGCCATTCTGACTCACAAGCAATACAAAGAGGCCCTAGCCATGCTGGCCCAGTCTCCTATACTCTCACAGTCCACAACCAGGGCCGGACCCCACGGCATTCTCAAGAGGGAAGGCAAGTCTAGAAGGAAAGGTGTCCGGGTCAGGTTTGATCCACTGGCCTTACTGCTGGACGCATCATTGGAAGGGGAATATGATCAAGTCAGACGGATAATTCAAGAGGTAAGTCTAGGAAAATGTATTAGACTGTGAATTGGGATGAGGGGGTTGGGAGAGGTATGATCCATTGGGCTGGCTGTTTGATACAGTGAAATCTGTCTTATCATAATTGGGGTTTCCCTTCCTTTCTCCCCGCCCCCACCCATATTTATAAATATATATATACAAAACAATGGTATTTGCATGCAAAGCATCTTCAGAGAAGGATTTCCATGTTTTGACTTAAACGTCTTACATATCTTGCTCCGCAGGTTCCCAATCCAAGTGATGCAAACGATGAAGGCATAACAGCTCTACATAATGCTATCTGCGCCAACCATTCTAAGATTGTCAACTTTTTGATCCTATTTGGTGTGGATGTTAATTCTCCCGACAGCGATGGATGGTAAGATACCCTCCTACCCCCCCGCCCCTGCACACTCTGAAATACCTATAAAAGTTTGATAACTTCTGTTAGTATCTCAGTGCCTAGATTTATCCAAGAAGAGATTGATCAACGAGATAGTTCTCATGATTAAAACCTGCTTAATGCAAAATCTGTCAGTAATTCAAGAAATTTGACATTTTGATTAGTTTCGCTAAATTCTCGTGCATAACTCTACGCTATCCCCTGAAGGTAAATCGTAGGCGATTCATTCTTGAACATGCAGAAAACTGACAAGCCATTCATAAATTTAGAATGATCTTCAATGGCTTTTACTGCAAATTATTTATTCAAAGTTTGTGAGAAAATGTGCGAGAGACAAACCAAACAGGAATTAATCCATCACAAAGAAGTGGGAGGAGGGAATGAAGGGAATAAAATTATGACAAATTCATAGGGAAAAAAACTTTAATAGAGAAGAAATATTCATAAATCAAATAAGTATGGAATAAATTCATTTTGTCAGCAATAAAGATGGAATTTTATCTCCATCTACGGGTCACTCCAGATGGGCTGAATTGTCAGTCACTCGTTTCCCAATATGTAGGTTCTGTTTGAAAAGATTCTTGACATAAACAAACATCATAATAATAATGATTGGAAGTTGATTTATGGATAGGATTTCACTTCATCTTGTAAAAAAGGAAAAAATGAAGAGAGAAAAAGTCATGCAAATGGTTGAAAATTGACTCAGCCAAGTGGTTTAATTAATAATTAATAATTAACAAAAGTTTCAAAAAGTTGAAATCCCAACCATCGTCTTGACCATATTTGACAGATAGATAGAGTTGTGTGTGCAATGAGCAACTTTTACCTAAAACTAAGGAAATAATTCCATTTGTGAATTGTAAGAATTTGAAAGTCATACCCAAAGAGGCAACCATTTTGTTCAATATGTGATGTCTAAGTGTCTCTAGGAAATGAAATCTTTTACTGTCATTCTCTTTTCTCTTTTGACTTTCTTCTCACGATGATAGCAATTCGATAATCTTAAAATATAAATGCAGCCAGAGCAGATAAGATGTGGACAGTTTTGTTCTCTGTAATGTTTATAGTTTGATAAACTGTTCTTGTTATTTTCCAGGACACCCTTACATTGTGCTGCATCGTGTAACAATTTGAAGATGGTGAGGGGATTAGTGGAGCGAGGAGGTTGCGTGTTTGCTACGACGATCAGCGACAAGGAGTCGCCCGCAGAGAAATGCGAGAAAGAGGAAGACGGCTACCTCGGTTGTTTTGAATATTTAAACGGTAGGGACTGGAAATCATGATTATATTATGCAATCAATAAATCATTATGCTGTATCGTTAGAAAAGCATGCATTGTTCATGCATGGAAGGCTTTTCAATCAGTGTTCTAACATACAAAAATAGAAGAAACTCCATGTTGGAAAATTTATATTTTGTCGGTGTGAAAAGTTTTAATGTGCATAATAATGTGGTTAATGCATTGGCACACACCATAAATTTCCTTCCGGATAGAAGAAGTAGTGAAACGAGTAAGTAAACTTTACGAATGGTCAAGTTGGACTCTTCACAAATCTTATGTCATGATTTTTGCGGGGTTACTTCAACAGGTTGTGTAAGTTTGTGATCTGTCTGTATTATGAATGGGACAGCGCATATGTTGCTCTTTTTAATTAGAAGTTGTTAAACCAATACTTGGGTTTGTTATTTGTACTGTTATCATCTTTGAACTAAGTTGTTCTGAGATATGGAGTCTGGATCCTGATTTACTCTGTTATATGATGTCTGGAGATCTTGACACAGATAAGGATATCAATACTTAGCAGTCCTACAGTTACTCTTTGTCTTGGAGTTTAATCACCCCCACACATGCCAAATATAAGTATATATATATATATATTGTATGCAATCTATCAAAACATTGATACAATCAAAACTATTGAGTTACCATCTAAGTTAAACATTTTCATGCTTCTCCTTAGATATCCAAGAAAAGATGGGGGTGGTCAACAGCGGTACGGTGTTTGGGGTCTACACGTACGAGGCTGAGAAGGAAGACGAGCTAAGCTTTAAAGATGGAGATCAGATGAAGGTGGTGAAGAAAGGAGATGAGGATGAGACGGAGTGGTGGTGGGCGAGCAAGGATGGACGGGAGGGATACATTCCCAGAAATCTAGTCGCTGTAAGTCTCGGTTTGCTGGTGAAGCAGCAGCAGTTCCCAATTTGCATAAATGCATTATTCATAAGGTCTGATGTAACAAGTAAACAATGGTAAACAAAATAAAAATTAGTATGGTTGGTTGTACTGCAGACATCAGTTTTGTGAGGGGAGGAAAAAAGGAAAAGCAATGCACCCACTCCATTTTATAGCATCCCAAGTATATTAGCAGTGTGGTACTTGAGTTAAGGCCTGGACCATACATTTTTTCAGTTTTTTTCAGGTATTTTTCAAAAATGTTTTGTCATTGAAATGCAGAATATGTCCCTGTTTAATATTTAATTATTTCATTTCCTTTTGCTCATTTAGATGTATCCAAGGGTCAAACCACTTTTCAATTGATGTTAACTGTCGTTATCGTGCTACCGACTTTGGGATCAGCATCACAATTCCTGTGTGGAAGATATCGACAATGACGGGGAAAGCAGCTTTGTTGGAATAATTTCAAAAGGAATTTGCATCTTGAAAGAGATGAAAATCTCATGAGCTTGTAGATACAAACAGCCTGTGCAGTGCTTAAGTTTGCTTTCAAGATGGCAGTTCACAGATTGCAAGAAGATACAATTCCACATGGACATCGGACTACATAAATTGTTGATTTTCTCTGTCATCCAAATGGCGACAAACCTTAATCAGCTGTGACAGACCAAACAGCCCTCCTCCCTTTTCGTTTCTATTTGTACCAAAAATAAGCAAGAAAAAAAGAAGTTTATCCAATATTCTCGTTGTCATGGGTGATAACCAAGCTCGACTTTTGTACATAAAAAAAATGCTCTCGTTTTGTAAAAAGAGAAAATGTGTATTCTTTTTAAAATATCCATATTTTTGTACTCCTTGATTAAGCTTTTAAGATTAATTCTGTACTAACATTTTGTGTAAAAATATGGCTGATGTGTGTGTTGATGGATGTAGTTTGATGCAAACCCATGCCATGGGTGTACTTTTAGATTGGACTTTCTTACCCGTGGGATACAAAGGGGATTATATAATTTTTTTTTACACGGTACTAATTTCTTTTTCTTTTTTCTATCTCTCTTTTTCCTTTCTTCATCTTTTACTCCTTATAGCTTGCTTCTTCTGTTTTTTTCTCAGATGAAATAATTGAGCATCAATCCTGTTTCGTTGTTTTCTGATAATGCTACTCTTAGACAGATAGTAGACTAAATAATGACAGATTTGGAAAGGCTTTGTTTTGAAAAAGGCTTGTGGATACAAATCTTTAAAGACTCTGAGGTAATTGGCATTTTGTCAAAATTTAAAAATGCGGTTAAATATGTTACCGCCATAATTTGAAACCCAAGAGGCGCAGCCCTGGAGTAAACTGTGGTAGCAATTGTGGTATAAATAGCTTTGTAAAAGAATGAAACTTTTCAGATGTTATAAAAATTATTCTCTTCAGATGTTAAAAAAGTGAAACTTTTCAGATGTAAAAAATATTTAAACTTTTCAGATGTTAACAAAATGAAACTTTTCAGATGATAAAAAAAAGCTACTTCAACATTTTTACAGTCTGGGCAATTCATTTATACAACTTTTAGAATTATTTTGCTTATTTTCTGTCCAATTGTCTCCAAAGACAAATTGAATAGTTTGCAGTATTTATTTAATGTTCAGAAAATATTGGTCTGCTAACAAACATTGATTATTCACTCCCTCAGGTGACTGTCAGTTTTGTTCCCATACTTTTCTCAACACATATTTATTCAAATCAATTTGGCATGAAGTAAGTGGGTTGGTGGGGGGAGGGGTGGTTGGGAGGAAGGGGGTGGTTGGAAGGGAGCGAGGGAGGGGAAGGGAAGTGAGTAGGAGCTAGAAGGGTAGACAAGTGATAGAAGTAATCATGCAAACTTCATGTAAACAACTTACATTATATTTGGTGTGCTATTTCTGATTTTTTTTGTTTTTTAAACATATGGTATTTCGAGAAAAGTTGAAAAAATGCCTTAATTTACACATTGTTAAAATTAAAATTAATGTAGTCGCTCTCAAAATGTCTTGAAGAGACAAATGACTCTCGTTCTAACGTTAGCATGAAGGTTCGTTTTAGAAGCACAAATTGTTTTGCACTGGTCATACAATTTTTACATGATTCTTGGATAATCATCAGTTTTATTTCACTCCTTCGTATCTACTCAAGGCTCTGAGTTAATCTGCCATATGTTACAAAAGTGTCATCCCAAGTACCTTGAGGAAACCAGCAATGAATTCAAACACATCTATATCTCAATAATTAATTTTATGATAGCTAATAATTATAAATCTCTGGATTTTGCTCTTTTGTTGATTTTTACTTGATGCCTGGCTTAACTGTCTGCTCGCCGCATCATGTTGAGAGCACTGTTACTGACGGTGCAAACAGTTACTAACCTTTTATTGACAGAAACAAGATATTCAAACTATTCATAATGTCAATTTGTGTGCCTCATGAGCAGAAACTGACACTACAGTGTAGGTTTTCCACACTGGGTGAATAAATGAATGATGTTACCAGTATTCATGTAGTAACCACTCAACTATTGACACATCAGCATCTATTGGAAATGTTCTTGTATGTGAAGGGTGTTTGCCTTACAAGTGTGTTCTTTTGTTGATGGAAATACACTTTCTAAGTTTATATATCCTTACAAGGTGCTATGGGTATCCCTTTGGGACAATTTTCTGATGCTGGTATCACCACTCACATTAGTTAGCTTGAACAGTTCTGAACTGTTCTCTGATAGATGTTGAATATTCATGCTGTCAAGTGTCAATACAAGGATGTTAAAGCCTGATTTGAAAGAACAGTACATAAAACACTGCCCCAAACTGGGAGCTACCTGTAACAACAGTTGTTAATGTGACATATTGATTCCAGCAAGGAAACATTTCTTAAAAGTATGATATGTCCCTGTTGGTAGTTCCAATGATCCTGCCCATTGGACATGACACATTATATCATTAATGTACAGGCACTGTCCATCCAGTTACGTATTCATGCATATGTAAATCAACTCTTAGTATTCTATTCAATGAACCGCCCACACATATTTCTTTGAAAGTCTAATAATCTTTCATGTTAATTTGTTAATAATTCATTGTTCTTCTATTAAGTATTCAGTCAACTTTTCACATTCTAGGTGATCAGAAATCTCCGTGGAATATTCTAGAACTAGCTTATTTCAATCACAGTCACGGCTGGAGAGAGATATGTCCATGACGCATGCCAAGCCTCATGTGGTTATGGCTCAGCAAGAAAGCATCAACTATGAGAATGGTCTGCTTGCGGTATTTTTTTTTTTAAACTGCGTTGCAAACGTTTCTTGAACTAATCTCAAACATGTCTGATTTCATAGTTTTGTACCCTGTGATCATGTGTTGAATTATCAGGTAAATTATGCAATTATTCAAGAAATAATCACCGAAAACTCATACCAAACTTCCTGTGATGCTGCTGCGGCGATTTTAGGAAATAAAGCTCTAATAAATGCTTTCAAGTACCCTTACCTTCTCTCTTCCATCAGTCTTGTACTGGTACTACAAGATTGTACCAAAATTCACACAAGAAAGTGCAAACTTCAGTTTCTAAGATAAGTAAATAATGGCATTCATTACAATAGAAAGAAAGCTTGTATCATTTTTTTTTTTTTTTAAACACTCATTAACACCGGTATAAAAAGCAAATATTTATGAAAAGGAGTTCAATGATCTGGCAAAATACCAAAAAGAAAACAGAATGTGAAAATATGATCAGAGAGATAGAAACAAATTGTGAACTAACAGATTGCACCTCCTGGTGGCCCTTTGACAAAACACTAACAGATATAACAGGGCCTCTGAGGTAGCTTTCTAGTTGGTATGCCTTTTGATGGGGAACACATGGTTTTTTTATGGGTTTTTTATCACTTTTTGAAATATTTGATCATCTAACTTAATACATGATGGTTTGTATTACTTCTCTTGTTACTTTACCTGTGTGATAAGGCTCAATTATTGCTGATTAACTTTAAAAACAATTCAGGAGGACTGATAATTTAGCATCAGAACCATCTGGGATGTATGTTGTTGTCTGGCTGAAGGCAGTGTAGTATTACAAAAATAAATAACTTTTGATTTATGTTGGCATGAAGTGACATTTTAAGTGTATTCTTGTTAATTAATTCACAAAGTCTCAACCACTGGTGTTTCTCACAAGTTTATGAATGTTACACTCTGAAAGTAAAACAAAATTGCTTGGACAATGGAATGTTATTTTTTGTATATTTGGATCACAAATCAGTGTATTCAATATCAAACCTTCATGCCCTGTGTAATGTTATCATACGGTTGCTGAAGCTACTGAAATTGCGATTTAATATAAAGTTAAAATAATGTTCTTTGTAATGTGTAAGTTACAAGTTTTTGAGATTTTTCTGGTACCAATTCTTCAGATAGTTGGGGTTTTTTCTTTTCTATCTGGTAAGTTGTGTTAGAAGAAACAGATTCTTCTTGATCTGTATGGTCAAGATGAAAGTTAAATGAGATATAACAGCACCATAGCTACCAATGATGTAACCAAGGTATGTGGTGTAGTGAATGGGGTTTGGTGACAATAGGTCCCACACCCCTACCCTATTGGTCAAGCTGGCCTAAAAATCACTAAATCTAAGATATATCCACCACCCCCCCCCCTGGCATAGCTATAAACATGGGGTCCTTGGGCCAATGATTATTTAGGGCTCCTTAAGAGAATGCAGCTAAGCATCCATTCACTGTGATCAGGCCTTTCTCTTTTCTTGTGATGGATCCCTTCTGTGTGAGGATAGTTTAATTAATCTAGTGTACACCATTTTTTTTAAGGGGCCTAGGGCTTTGCTCTCTCTCTCTGTCAACCACCTGGTGTTGCATTACTGCTCATATTCTCTGCTCTGTGGTAGTGTCTTAAATTATAACAGATTTAATTGCAAATGGATTTTGTAAATTAAACTGTAGTGTAATGGGTGACAGGGATTCTGTCATGCAAGAGGTTTTCAGATTTCAAGTGATTGGATTGAAATTAAGATAATTTAAAACGAAAGAAAGACAAATTACGGGATGAAAGAAATCGGAAAGAGATGTTCCAGAAAACTCCAATCTAACTGAAACGATTGTCATGATAAGTCTTAATGTTTTTCATGTCGATTTGCGCAAATTTTGTTAAGGAATCAGATGTTTGTATACGGTAGACCCTTTTTTTGTCGATTTTTGGCTAGGGTCGAAAAAAGAGTTTATAATAGTCACTTTATAATTGTGTATTTGTAAAGTGAGGACAATAATTTTTTAAATCATATTTTCATTTCAAGTGTTTCTTGCAATTGTAGTGAATTGATTGTCCAATTTTTGGGTGAGTAGATTATCACATATAAGAGATGTCTGTATTGTTATTATTTGAATTTTGTCTCTTTCGCTATCCAATTCCCTGCCCACCCTTTCCCCACGCCCACCTTCTTATGCCTACAACACGAGGGGTGGACTTTTCACATAATGAAAAGCTGTTAAACTTGGGAAATGAACAACTGACAGTGAAAAATTAAGAAAGAGCAGAGAAATGTTGGCCGGTAACGAGACCTGCCTAACTCGAATCACATCCCATTGGAAACAGTCTAGCGCCATCAGTTTGTTATGACGCTCGTGTCCTGTTTACTAAACTTTTCGTGTTTGGTCTGCAGATAAAAGTATCCTACCGAGTGTTTTTCAAAACCAGATTGCAAATTATATAAAATAGTCTCGAAGATTGTTTTCGTCAGATGAAAATTAATCAGCGAATAGTGTTGTTATGTATGTTGTGTGCATGAGAGTGTGTGGGGAAGAGGGGTGGGGGGTGACAATATACAAAAATCTCTGTTTCGGACAAACATTAATTCACACCTAGTTAGTTGGACCATCGCCTTGGCAAGACCATGTTCCCCACGACTGGGATAATGTTTCAAAACACTGCATGAATTTCCGACAAACCGAAAAAGCTTCTGAAACCGTCAATAGTGATCCTGCCTAACCTCTCGTGTTCAGAATAAGGACGTCTATCGGCCATATCCCTGATTCTTTTTTTTTTTCCTTTTTTTCAATATTCCAATACCTTCCCACGGTAATACCATTGGTTGCTTTTAATTCTGTAATTAAGTTAGATTTATATTTGCAAAATTATCATGGACTTTTATGGTCGTGCCGATTAACAGATATATCTGAAGAAAGCTAAAACTGACAAAACGCATCTTAGTTTCCCGATGGAGCTTGAAAGTCTTAGAACTTGGAAAAAATAAGGCTCTTTGTGAGCTCAGGATATCTAAATTAAGTAGAGATGTGTGTTCAATAGACTTGTCCATGCATTAAGTATTTTCATAGTAAGTTGATTGTCATTGGCATACCCGGATTATCTATAGGTATTTTGATTTGCTGACCGGAACAAAAAAGACCTGTGCCGCTTGTGAAGTGTGATGCGGATAATACTAACCACAGACAATGGTATAGGTGGGTGCGCAATAATTACAACAGGTTGTCCCCGTATATTCATAACACCTATATAGTTGGCTATAGAACTTAAGCCGAACGCTCTTCTTATTAAATCCTACATGTGTGTGTTAAGACCCGTATTGCCAGAATTGAACTTTTGACTGTTTACCGATGCAGGGTCCTAATGGCAGGGGTCCTTTCCCACTTTGACAACTTCTTTTGGGGTATGCAAAATGGTATTGTCGTATTCATTTATCATCATTTGAATACCATTTGTGAGCTTTCAATTCTTTAGCGTGTGTTACCAATTATAAGCCAGTTGTATAAAGTCTGATTGTTTTTTCCTTTGTGGCCCAAGATGCTCCCC
>KN894448.1:2875-13619 GCA_000934455.1 Apostichopus parvimensis
CAAGAGTTCCAAGAAGCAGAAGATCACTTTGATGATGAATTCTTGATGATGATCGGAACTAAAGGATAAAATGGGTAAAAAGTAAGAAAAATCAAACAATGGAGTGAAAGACATTCCACATTTTCAGTCTTCAAGTTTTAAATTTTTTAATATTATCAGCTTTCTTTACAGGCTAGAGAAATTTTTAGTCATAATGGTGAGACTTAAAAAATGTCATGAAGAAGTTTATACAATCTGTTAATCATAACTCAAAGAACCTCACAGAGACTGGTACATAAATTAAAAAGTCAAAACTAAATGATGTCATGTAAACAAAGTTTTCTTAAATGAACTTTGAAAGGTTGAAGTAGAGTTTGCAAACCGAAACAAAAAGTTCTGAGCTATCCAACCGTATATATTTTTCTGAAATTTTAGTAAATGATATTTCCCGTGATGGCACACCAGGTCTGCTATGGAAAAGCCTTTACCTACCTAGAAATTCTCAACCATGCTCTTGTATTCAAATAAAACAATATGTTAACCCTAATAAAAAAAAGCAGTCTCTGCAAATAGAAAATGTGAGCAATGTTTTGACTTAAGGTCCCATGACCCCCCCCCCCCCCGTTACTCCACCCCTGGCACCTTTCTTGCTGGTTCAATTACTGATGCATTGCAGCACATTCATCATCATGGATTGCACTTAATCACCCAAACCTGGTACCTCAGGTCCCTCTTATAGGTTATAACTTGTTGGTAATAAATACAGAAAACTAATATTTCATGAAGACAAAATGGCTGAATATAAGATACTCACTGAATATGATGAGCAGCAGAGCTACCAATAGTACAACGAAAATTAATTTCATCTGCAAAGAAAGAGAAACATTTGTCATTAAATATGCATGACGATAAAATTAAAGTGTGGCAGATAGCTGTTTTGACACCAATGATAGAACAAGATGTTCCAACATATATTCGATAAGACCAAATATCAAGCCTCTGACCACTCCCTGAAATACTGTGGGGAAACAAAGGCACCTATTGCAACAACACTGACTTAGTTCAATGCTATGAAAGAACCAAAAGAAACATTAGGTATCAAGATTTTGCTGACGAGAAATCACTCATTTGCACTCCCATACATGCCACTGATGTTCAATGGATGACAGTGCACCACAAGTGGCTGACTACTTTTTAAAATACTGGGAAACAATGGCACTGTGAGAAATAAAGGCACTTTGGGAAACAAAGGCACTGTGGGAAATAAAGGCACTGTGGGAAACAACAGCACTGTGGGAAATAAAGGCACCGTGGAAAATAAAGGCACCGTGGGAAATAAAAGTAATGTGGGAAATAAAGGCACTGTGGGAAACAACGGCACTGTGGGAAATAAAGGCACTGTGAGAAACAAAGGCATAATGGGAAATAAAGGCACTATGGGAAACAAAGGCACTGTGGGAAATAAAGGCACTGTGGGTAGATGAAGGCACTGCATTCAACACGACTGTAATTAAAATCAAAAGCAAAAGAAATGGAAACCACTCCTTTTCACAATACAGTAATTACCACAGCACAAATGGTAAGAAACATTCCAACCTTGCTACTTACTGGAAAATATAACAAAAATAATAAATAAAATCTATCAGCCAGTTTTCTAACTTTGCTAATGGTTGTAATACAAAGGCAGTTGTAAGAACTGGCTTACTGTACCTTAAAGTCTCGCCACCAAAACTGACTCCTCAGACCTTTAGCACTCACTCTGAAGACTGATGCATTAAAGGCTAGGTCATCTGCAAAAAAAGTAGTGTTACATAAAAGAAGTGTTACATAACAGTAGAGTTACATAAAAGTAGTGTTACATACCAGTAGTGTTACGTTATATACATCACTAACTCTACTAAAGTTATCAGTAAGACTGAAAGACTATGCACAGAGCAATTGAGATATTAGCAACTGGAGGAATATAAATGTACAATGAAAACCAAACCTGATGATTCATTCATCTAACCCCCCCCCCCCCACTCCCAACCAAATTACCACTTCCATCCCTGCTTCCTTCTCCCCACAAAGCTTAGAAAATCATTTCTTTTAAGGATATAATGGTTTTGATGTTCCTAAAACACATAAAACTGAAGACTTTTCAGCAAAGTTAAAAATGGGCAGATAGCCTCTATTTCAAGCTACATTTTGAAATAAATTTGACTCTGATGATATGATACTTGAAAATTATGTAAAGATTGGGCAGGCACGTAGCCAGTAGATACGGCATTGCAAACTATCTAAGCGTAGCGCCACCATGATTGGCGCGAAGCGTACAAGAGCATTTTGGCTGAAAATGCCTCCCAGATCGCTGGAAATGGCACTTCCCAGGCCTTGTAAGTTGCATCTTAGCATTTTCTCTTTTGAAATTACTAGCGATATCATAAAAACATCAAAAATTTTTTTTTAAAATATGCTCAAGGGGGGGGGCTGCCCCCTTTGCCCCCCCCCCTTGGCTACGCGCCACAGATTGGGTGCCTGAAATTGTTGCATCGGTAAACTTGAAGCAAACATACGTGATGTCATATTCCCCAAACTTTATATTTTCATGTCATTAGTCTGACCATGGATAGGATATGGTTCCAACTGCCTATAAAGGGGAGTTGAAGTTATCTGTGCACCAATGACTGTTGTGTATTCATACATTATTAATTGCAACCCAATTCCGAAGAAGAAAATTTGATGTACGGTACATTTTAAATAGAAAAATTAAACAAGTATACCCAGTCTGCATCTGTGACTTCACACCTGTTTGCTTCAAGTTCACTTTTGGTGCAAAACAAATCAACCGCAAATGTTGCCCTCTCGAAAGCAATACATAGAAATTGAATGTCAATTTCACCAGGTTACCCAGAATACTGCATGTTTCCTCTTTTCATAAAATACAAAAATAAAATTTCCTTTTAAAAGCAACAAGTTATGAAACCTCCCATCAGACCTGATTTATCCTGCAGATCCTCCAGTCTCTCTCCTCGATTTAAGACTTTACCGATGTTGTCGTGCATGATGTCAATGACCTGGTCCACTTCATTCTGCACCCTGCGGGTAAAAAAATCAAAGCAGATACGTAGATCGCCAAATCTAATTGCCATCATAGTTTACGATTTTACTATTAACAGAGAAATGATGGTTGTTCATTTATCGTCGACGTTACAACCGATTAAATCAAATGATTTTGTCTCCGAAGAGCCATTAGGAGGGAGGACATTATGTTTTTGAGGACATTTTAAACTTTTACCTGTGCTAATGTTCTAGCTTCTAAATGAAAATGGAAAAGGAAATTTCCTTTGAACAATTTTTTATTATGAGATTGTAAACTTTCAAGGGAAAGCCGAGAAAAATCCAGGTACTAATGGCAACAATGGTTTAATACAGTACAAGCTTGGGAGGCCCTTTGGGTGTGGATAATGTGAGGATTTTGCCTGGTTGATTTCCCTAATGCCTCCCATCCACCTCCCCTGCCTCATAGAACTTGATGCAGCATGATCAAAATATCTAAGTAATGTCCCTGTTTGTCTCCATATTTTCCTATCTGGTTTCCTTTAGATCTCTTGTGCACCCACAGTCACTGTACAGTAGATGTTAAAAACAATACGGATGAAGTACTGAAACTTAGAGACGAGGAACTGTGAATTTTTCATCACAGTTTTTTATCTGACAAACAACATATTCCTGGTACTGAAACTTGGATAGTCATTTTACTTTTGGTACAATTTGAAATGAAATGAGATACATACACTTTCTCCTCATTGTGATTGAACTTAAAAGCAAAAACATCTCCGGTCTTCCTATCTTTGTTTCGTTTTTGGTACTAATATCTTGATCAATTTTGAGAGAGAAAAGGACAGTTGGAGGCAGGAGGATTAGACAATGAGATTTTACCGTTGAACTTTTGGATCAGCCGTCTGTTTGCCTCTGTTCCTTTCAGGGACGGGGCTGTTCTGCATGAAGAAATCGCCCTCATCATCATCCCCATCCTCGTCATCATGGTAATCCCCTAGGAGATTAGCCTGAAATAGTCAAACAAACTGTTAATTTATCACCATTGCAAATATACAAGAACCATAATTTAACTAACTTTGCAGAAATGACATTTTGATTAAGGAGACTGAACGGATAATATTGAGCACTATGGTTACGTGACAGTTCTCTTCAACCTCTTTAGAGCTGTGACTTTTACTTGCAGGAGGAGGTACAGTCCTTATTATTGGTTGTATCATTTGAATAGACTATGAATGTGGAGCAAAATTATCTGATTCATTGACTAGATTCATTCAGCATTTGATAGCAAACTGTTCTCTACCAAAAGAATGTAGTATCTATGTTCTAATTTCCAGCCCATTCTCCTTTTGTTAGTCACCAGGACCAGCACAATGCACAGTACACACAGTGTACTCCTTCTTTAAATCCATATGCAGCTTAATTATCAAAATATATCTACAGTACCCCCTACCAGTATGAAAATGCATGCAACAGGTTAATTGATACCAAACCCATCAGCCTATATAATACCCATCTTCTCCAGTTTCAAATAATTTGCAAGCTGGTGCCTATTGACCCACGTTGTCAGTAGTAGAGACACTGAGGGGGCTGCAAGGGATGTTATGGTTTGGTTTTGGGTTAGGGTCAGGCATTGCTGGTCTGCTACAAAGATCATCTCTACTCTTTGATATGTTGATTCAGTTTTGCCGCATGGCCCAGATTTTTGCAGCGGCTGCAGCTTTTTCGACATGTTGCCTCGATAGATCGGCTATTTATTCTTTTGCATGGACTAATTTATCCAGTATTGCATCGCAAAATGCTATACAGATTGTTCAAGTTGCTGTTCAAGTTGCTGTATAGATATATATTGCATTTTGCTACTCAATTTTTCTATTCAATGAGAGAAGAAAGCTTTTGAAAGTGCTAATCAAAATTTAAACACTAAATCATTCCTTGTTTTGGACTTGCAAGTTCAACGCTGATTCAATGCAAGAATGTTTAATAGGTAAATGGCTAATTTTTTGTGCTGTTATTATTGGTTTACATACATGGGTACTGAAAAACATCATAGGTATCAGCTTTATCCTTCTGTACAACGGCTAGCATAATCAACCCTTTATAAGTTACATAAGCATTTATGGTACACATTCCTTTACTATGTAAAGGTAAGCATGAAACTTGGAGCAATGAGAAACTTTTGTTTCTTTATTCAGAACTCGAGTGTGTTCTACCAATCAATGGGCTGATTATTGGTTAAGGGCATTGCAGGAATTCAGTCTTATTGGATGACAACAACTATCTTTGGGATTGTAAAATGGAACAACCAGTCTCAGAAACTTAGGCAATGATTTCTTTCAATGTATTTCCACCAAAGAAATGAATGAAAGACCAAGAAGGAAAAATTAAGTGGGAAAAATTAAGTGGGAAAAGAGAAGAGTTGAATATATTGGAAATGGAAGGAAAACAGCAAAAAACCCTTGAACCCGAGGGAAGATATAGAATATGGAAAATGGAAATCTATATTATGATTCCCCATGCTCTTTGGTTGAACATACATACATGATTCAATTTAAGTGTTATATTGGGCTGTATGAATTAAAGGGCTCTTTAGAGTTTTACCTCTGTTGACCTGAAGTAATGTTTAATCCTGACTTACAGTTCACATATGTACAGTACAGCATTTTGTTGGATCTACAAATGGAATACAAAGGGTGTTTTGTTTGCCACTCAATAATAAGGCTAGTTGTTGACGGAATTAAACCTTAGAACATTGACTTCCACTACCGACAGCTAAATGGCTCATCCATGGAATGTGAAACACTCTACCGCAGAACTCCTTAAAACAAATGTTGAAACCAATTTCTCTGAAACAAACGTAACGGTAGTAGGAACTTACATTTGAAAATGTCCTACACTGGTTGTCAAGGCAATACATTAAGAAGATATATACAGTATGTTTATTGTTAGCTGAACCGATAACATTAAGTTGAAGCTTACAGTATCTGAATTCAAATTATGAAATTTAAATTATTTAAACTATTGATAGAAAGCATGACAGCTCGAAAGAAAACAAAAGTTTATGGCTTTTACAGGACCTGCTTTGTACTAACAAACTGGGAGCCATACTGTATATGATGTTCAAGCAAGAGTTGGATATATACATGTTGGACAATCAAGTAGTACACAGTAATTTTCAAATTTGGAGTTACTCTGACCCCAAGTAAAATTTAACCTCCACTAAAATCAATCCACTTCACTTCTTGAAATCAACATGGAGTATCCCACATGGAAGTAGTGTATGAAACTACACAGTACTGTTCAACAGACAACACACACAGGGTGGAACCCAACATGAATGCATAAAGTATCCTGTATAATATATATCTTTCTAGCCAAAACAAAAGGCATTTTTAATGACAGAGTAGAGTTCAAAGTGAATGCTTCAACATTTTATGAGAGAAATATATAGTACTATTACATTTGCTCTATCTCTCTGCTACTAGCGAATCACTACATATATATGTTTTAGAGTATTGGTGGGGAACCAGTTTTGGATGAATTCATGTTATTTATGGAAGGAAATGTTCCAAATTGTAATGCGTATGTGTGAAAGTTTTTTCAAACTAAATGCTCCTTGGGAGAAAGAGGTCGCAGAAAATAATGCCATGCGAAATGAGTACTGAAGGTATCTTACTTTTGTGTCAACGAGAGGCATATTTTCAGTCCTCTGTATCCAAGAGTTAGTAAATTGTTTGGTTGGTAAGATGACACAAAGAGGTAAGTAATAAAATATACATTTTTCTATAAACTATTAAACATTAAAATAGTAACTTCAAACATCTTGTCCTGCATTTCTGTTTGAAACGTTCTCTTAGAAAAACGGAGATTCACTTCAAAAAGCAATAAAGATAGCAGGGTTAAGTAAAGATAAGCTCATCAATGGACATTCTGGTTGTGGGGTTAATGGTGTCAGAAAGTGAACATTGTTAAATTTTTGTATCATAAGCTAGATGACAAGCTTCCTGATAACGTGCTTTATCCTAGATAATGGTATGAGCATTTACAAGTGAAAGTTTATTAATGCAGAAATATGTAACATTATCATGGCAACTGAGCTGAAATTTATTCCTTTTTCTTGGAAATATAAAAGTCATTTCCTCTCCTCCATAGATGACAAAATACCTTGCAAAAATTTGCATATTAGTATTTGATGAAGTTTTGATAGAATTTTGTGTACACACAGACAGCTAATGATATATTTCAATAGGATTGGAAGATGTACCATTCTGTTACATAAGATTTTGAATGCACACAATTTACTGACATGTTCATTATCATATATGTTGGTGATATCACTCCATGTGAAACATTTCATGGAATACTGAAGGCTAAATAAAGACACATGAATCTGAGCCACCAAGTGGAGAGTTGGAAACCCGGTATTGAGTGAGACAGGGTAGTAGTAATGCCTTATCTTTTCTTTACCGTGGGGTCACATTTCCAGAACTTATCCTCATACAACCTAAACACACTTTACTTCATCAAACAGAAATGCAGGATTACATGTTTGAAGCATGGTTCTTTGATAGTTAACAAAACTGCACACATTACTCGTATGACTAAAGAAATGCATACTGAGCAGATGATCCCATACAATACAATTTCAGCGAGCTGCAAAACTCATGTTTGGATAGATCAAGTAGTCAGTAATCTAAGCACTTCTTTTTCATTAAAGCTTCACATAGTCATATAGAGTAGTGTCTGCAATTTTGCACCTGTAAGAAGGAAAAGCAAGGTTCTTTCACTCTAAAAGACCTCCAAAGACTAAAAGATGCAAATCAACCTTTCCTGGAGGCTAACTCACAGAAGATTAAGAATTTTAGAAAATCCACTTTAGAGGTGAAGCAACTGTGGATGTTAAATACCTATATGGGTACAGCATTTTTAAGCGGGACTTGACAGTATGAAAAAATTGTCCTGGTTGGCAACACATTTTGTGTTGTTATGGTATTTAAATATTTTGACACCTGTATTACCACCATCAAATTTGCAGGAAGCAGACGGTCAGAGAGTTAATCACTTCTGTTGTGAAGCATGTAAGCATGGGCACAGGTCTATCCAGATTATTA
Source organism: Apostichopus parvimensis (assembly GCA_000934455.1). Taxonomy (NCBI): domain Eukaryota; kingdom Metazoa; phylum Echinodermata; class Holothuroidea; order Aspidochirotida; family Stichopodidae; genus Apostichopus; species Apostichopus parvimensis. The sequence continues at coordinate 11,005 of KN894448.1, forward strand.
TCCGTGAAAATTCAGTGTTCTTGCTTTTCCTTCTTAACCCTTAATATCTACAGGCAATGGATAGATAAAATGTTGTTCCTTCGACTCTTTTTGCTCTGTCGATTGTTGCCTACCCGTTCAACTTGATGCGATCCTCTGACATCTTCACTCTTCAAATACCTCTTGAATTTTGGCGGCATTGTAAACAAAATTGACAAACTGTCATTTCTTTTGGGATGTTATTGATAGAACACTGACGTCATTAATCTGACCACATGAGATGTCACATGATTGTAATAACTCTTCCAGTCATTGCAACAGTTTCCCAGTTACAAAGATAGGAAGCCTGCAACCTAAAACAAAAATTTATTCATGAATGAGATTCATTTATTCAAACAAATAACTGCATATGTTGGGGTTAACGTCTCTTTATAAATGTAATGCTCTTGATAGGTTTTACAAATTTATAACACAAGATACTCAGCATATTTTATACAATAAAACTGCACAGGAACACAAGCAAACATTTTTTGCATGCTTCAGTGATTTCTTCTTCATACTGTATGTAAACTTACATGGAGTATATAAAAGGCTATTTTGGTAAGGAGAAATCCTAACTAGAATTAAATATTACCAGACCACTGAAGTTAAAAAAAAACAAAACATTTCAAGTTAATTATAGCAACCAATTAATTTTTAAAAGTTTCATGAAATTTGGTGCCCATTTTGCAATATGGTTAGCTGGACAGTAATTTTGCAATACAAATAGCTCAATTGTTCTCATAATTTAATTTGTGGTTTAGCTTTACCCCTAAACAACATACTTCTAATGGTCATAATTACAACAAATTATACCAAAATAAGATAGATGTGTACTTGAAGTTAGAACAGCTGCCGAGTAAGAGAAATTGCCCTAATTGCACAAATGTAGCAAACACACAAAATTACAATACTAGCCAACCTTATTAGTGCCTCAATAGGAAAATGACATAAGTTCAGTTGAAAAAGCTTGGTCCAACTAGCCTTATGAAGCTACATTACATAGTTAGGCCTAGACGAAGACTACATAACTAGTTTACTACTGCCATACAGGCATTATAAAAGTGTTAAAACGCATCACGATTGAATGAAAATCATGATGGAAGATGATAGGGACCTAAGCTACAGTAGCTGAATTTCCAGAAAACCATAGAAATGTTCTGAATCACACTCAGTAGTGGTAACACTTTTTATATTCAATTCGTGAAATTGAAAGAGCTACTGCAGGTATTAATACCTACTGTCAGTACTGAAGTGATACTGTCAGTGTCATTACGCTGGGCCATGCGTAAGCTTGTGCTAAATTTACTAAGAACAGTTCCTATCCTATTCCTAGGCCTTGGGGCTAGGCTTCTGTAGTGTAACTTGTTAGTTAGGTTAGGCCTAACTTAGGCCTAATTTACTGTGCACTTTGTTCTGAACGTGTAACAATTACGACAAGTTAACAATGGCTATAGCAAGTTGTATTCTAGAGCCTTTTACGTCCTTACCCCGTCGTATCCCTACAATAGTCTGGTGCAAATTGGAAGAGAAAGTAGCGAAACAGGGTTTTGATGATGGATGTAATGTTTTGCCCTTGAAATTGTTTAACGTCAGATTGCCAAGTGCTTATTTTGGATCTGATTGGAATTCATTTCATATCAGTTGTCATATTTGCGCAGTTTTAGCTTTATGTTCAGTTTAGAGATTATATATTCAATGATCTATTTGAATATATATCTTGATGTAAATTATTTAGCTTCTTGATCTTTGGAATTTAAAGCATCATAACAATAGTCATATGTACCTATATAGAGTTATCATGTTTTGTTTCGCCCTTAGATTGCGCAATACACCACGTACTGTACTGTACTGTACGTTCTGACAATCATATAGTGCAACGTAAATTGTTCACTGTCGGCTTTGAACTTGAAGAAAGAAATTTAACCCGTGTAACCTGTATTACAATAGACTAGTATTGCAATTACAGCAAAGTTAAAGAATTGGGAATACTTTGCCTTCGGAGACTGAACTGCAGTACAACATGTGAGTAGAAACAAGCCTACTATTAATTTTTTAAGTCCCATACTGTTGACCTTAAATAAAAGACAGATCATTAGTGGTTACGGTGAAATCTCTTTTTTTGCTTTTGTGAAATTGCAGTCCTTCGCTTCTCTAATTACCTGTCTTCTGCCTGTTCATGCACTTTCCTCCTCTAAGTTAAAGTACTGTAGATGAAGAAAGTGCATTTAGTAGACAGGAGACAGTTAATTATCATCACTCATAAATTCCCAAACCAGTTCAGTAAGTTTTTAGGAACTACATTTTTAACTTCAGAGCTCTAGCTGTTCTGCATAGAACTTTCAAATGATGATTCCTCTAGCTACACTGTGTCTGCAAAAACCATATTTTGTCACCAGTCACGTCACCACCTAGTACACACACAAGACAGCAAATCACATTATGGCACACCACTTCAAACACCATTTTCTTATTTAAACTCAGAAGTACGTGAAATGAAATCCCTTACTCAAATTCCATATCTGGTTTGATATCTGGCTATATCTGGATATATAAAGTTTGATATGGCCATATAAAGCCAGATATATCTTGATATA